>ML332491.1:0-72900 GCA_005239505.1 Nicotiana paniculata | reverse complement strand
TAAATAGAACCTATTAAGAGTAAGATAAAAATTTAAAATATTAAGATTAGATATAACATTAATTTATAGCAAAATGGTATAGAATTTGAGTGTGGTCAAAAAATAGTTGTTCACAATCGGTATATCTCTGCCACGATCATTGGGACAATATTGTACGTTTGTCCCTCAATTCCTTGCATTAAGGTCTTGGTGACCATAGCTAAACGAGTGTGGATCCTGTCTCCTTGAATTGGGAATACTATCATCCTTAAAAATTAGATGATGAACACAAAAACCTAGCGATGAGTCCAGCCCAGAGAAGTGATGGCAAACTCATCATGATAAATATGGTAGGATAAGTTGTGCCCATAATGCTTGTAAAGGAAGTCGAAAGGTATGTAAGACTTCTTCAGGCAGACTAACTCGTCATTCTTTCTATGACCCATCATTTTAAAAAACCATCTAGAAGTACGATTTTCTGGTACCAATAGACCAGGGCTATCCCAGGGAAGCCCATCAAAACCTTATATTTCCTCAAGAAGGGGAGTCATCTCTATATTACCAAAACGGAAAACAACCCTCTTTTAATTCCAGAACATAGTAGCGGCCTCGATTGGTACATTGTTTGGTTGAATGTCCAGCAAAGACGGTAGATTTCTGAGAATTCTTTTCACATGGTTTTTGTCGCTTAGCGATAGATTTTCCCACCAGTCTAGAAACAAAGGTGAGATACTTCAGACCATGCCGAACCTGAGGACTTCGTGCCTCATTTCTGCAAAACAAATAAAATTTGCCCTCTCCCCCTCCGGATTTGACTATTTACACATTAATGATTAACATATCGGCACGCTTTCTCCAAATAATGCACATATCATGATTGTGCCCATTAGTATTATGGAAATTCCGATGGGCTTCAGACAAGGCTTGCCTTAGAGAGTTATTGTGAAGACAGCATTCTAGCCCGTACTAGCTTCAGACATAATTCATGCACAATTAACGTTAGAGTGAGGTTTTTTAGAAGAGTCTAGACCGGTACCCTCAAGTGGAAAATTTATGAGGGAAAGGCATGCAAATGTCGACTGCACCGCTGATTGACAATTAAAAGGGTGATATAGGAAGAGCGCGGACACTCATCAAGTGCCGCTATGGTATTAATTGTGCACAGGTGGAATATGATGTAGAACATGTAATTATGCAAAGATAAAACAACATGTTGTCAAGTATTTTGCAAGATGATGCGATAAATGCAGTATTTAATAAATGTAAATTCAAAAAATAAAGAAAAAACAAGAAAGGAGTTAGTTCGTATAGTGGAAAAATTATAATAAAACGATAAAAGGGGTAGGGATTGGGAAAGACATAACAAAATTATTTTAAAAAAAAATTGGAGCAAGTGAAATTGGGAAATAACGGCGGGGGTGCTTGTTTGACCAGATTAAGCGGGGAATTGCATGTAAGTTCATATAAAGGGAAAAATAGGGAAGGGGTGTGCATCTGGAAAATAAAAGGGAGAACGAGAGCGGGATGTTCAAAATAATAAGGACATGCTTATCGAGAGAGACTTATTCATACATACCAAGTTCATTATGGTGAGAGCCAAAGGAAATCCCCAGCGGAGTCGCCATGCTGTCGCGCCTTTTTTCTCGCGAAATTGGGTTTCGGCACGTGACAACTCTTTCAAAGGAAGGGTTATAAAAGAGAGAGTTGCCACCTAACGGGTTTGAGGTGCGTTAGGACACCTATTTGCGAATGACTCGGGATTACTAATTTGCGTCACCAAAGATCGGGCAAGGGCTCAAATAACCTTAAGAAGAAGGTGTTAGGCACTCTTTGAGGTCCACAACGGTGGGTTCCGGCCGAACTCGAATTATATGAATTAGTCTAAGAGAAAAGAAACAATTGGACAAATAAAAGAATTACTTTAAACAGAAAAGGGGAGTCCTAAGTTTTTTAGCTTAAAGGATCACCCCGTGCAACATAAATAATACTTCTTAACTCCCTCAAGACGGGGTGTTACTCATATTATTCAACGGGAACAGACTATCATCTCCTGCTACCCGATTACTATCTTTAAGTTGTTTACCTAAAGCGCTCTAGCCAATTCTAAGTCATACCCTATGCGTGCACTACCTGTCCTAAGCCTATGGTGCAGGAGGAATTTGGACCTCTATTTCAGGGTGGTTCTAGACCTTAACTTAGGTTGCTCAAATAAGGAAATATTAAGTGACATACAAAACACAGTTTAGGACTTTCAAAAAGAAACAAGTATGGGCTCAAGTTAGCCTCCGCATTTAGACATCAAATGCACGCCACACTGGTTAACATTTTGACAGATTTTAATTAATTAAAGTAGAATCCTATAGGCAAGATCTTTATGTTCTATTAAACGAATGAGCAGATAGTCATGCACAAAGCCAGTTTCTTAGTGCGATTGCCAAAACCTACATAAGTTTGCCTACTATTTTTTAGCATAATGAGATTAAGCTTACTAGAATGATATCTAGGCGTTTTATGTGATAATAAACAGTGGAAATCACAGAAACATATCCGGAATTACTTATTTTAATCCTATAGGCATGCTTTCTAGTGAGGGTAACAACAGAGTGTTTGGAAACTTATGAATAAATGGGCGGAAATGATAATTAAATTGATTCAAACCTATAGGCATGCTTTCTACAATTAATCCTATTTTAGATCCTATAGACATGATTTCTATAAATCGTGAACATAACAGTATAAAACAGGATTTTGCACATATATTGAATCATACCATTTCCTATAGGCATGGTCTCTAACAAGCAAAAATAGAACATCACTGAACCAAGTATTGAACCTATGGGCATGGATGCTAGCATGTGATGAATGAACATAATAAGGTACCTATAAGCATGCTTTCCAACATACAACATTTAACAACACAGTATCAAACCTATAGGTAGGATTTCTACCCAATTTTATTAAAAATATATAATAAGAACCCCTTCCCAATTTCACTAACACCCCAGAATTGTTATTACAAATAATTATGATAGACTAGAATTGAATGTAGTAAATTACAGAATAGATATAACTATAGGGAGCCTACAGAAGGCCCAAATACACCTGCACATGCCAAGCCTTCAAATCACAACAGCTCCAAAATCTCATGCTCATAAATACAGAATAACCAGTTGTTGAGAGATTCACCGATTGGACATATATCAAGGCTGAGCGTACAGAAGCCAGGACCCTAGTGTGTTAGAGTTCCCAAGGGTCTCACATAAACCCTGAGCAGTGCTCACACTAGGGAGGTCAAAGGACGGAACCTAAGTAACTTTAGCTTTCAGCCGGCTAAGAATAAGAATTCAGAAGGACTAGGGGAGTAGAATGGGATTAGGGGATCCACTAAAGGACATAATCACATATAAAAACAAAAAATAGACATGCTTAAACTTAGGCAGACTTAGTAAAGTTTCAGGAAATAAATCCAATCACATGCTAACAGGCAAGTCATAAGACAAACTTAGTGATACAGAGGCTCCGGATTAGGCTGTGCGAAAACTAGTGTCATAGGAAGAAACCAATTAGAAATAGATCATGAAAGGCTAAAAACTAATTAGGGAAGTTATTAGAGGTGTAAAACTATGATGAAAACAAGATCAAATAGGTGACATTATATTAGATTCAACAAACAGACATGTAATTCTATTAATGCATACATCTATACATAGTTAACTATTCTATAGCAGGAGATATGAGAACATATTCAAATAACAAACTTAAACTTCAAGAGATTACTATTAGTGACATATGGGTTAAGCAAGATCGAATTAACAGACTCAAAGTAGATTTAAGCATGTCTCAAACTACAAAATGTAATAGCATAACATAGTCTAATTGAAATAACACATTAACAGAAATCAAAATGAAACGACAAAGGTCTAATAACTCACTAATTAAGATGAAGAAAGGAAGAAGGAAATCCAAAGTCGGCAGTAACTCACCAGTTAAGATGAAGCAAGGAAGAAGGTCTAATAACTCACCAGTTAAGGTTTGATAACTCACCAATAAAAATACACAAAATCGACAGAAAATAAAGGCAAAGAATCCCATATTGCATAAAATGAACATAGACAGGAAATTATTCAAAAGAGAACACATAATTGAACCAAATTTGGTTCGATTAAAAAGGATTTGAAACCAAATTTAGGGCAAGTAAAAGAAATCGACAGAAATAGATAGATTCTGACATAATAAGGCGAATATACACAAGATAGTACTCAAAATCAAAGCTTGAACCAGTTTTGGTTCGAATCAAAAGAGAATCTGTAAACCCTAACCTTAGGGTTAAGTACGAATCAGCAAGATACGAACAAATCGGGCTCACAAGACACAAAATAACGTGTTTGGACTTAATGTCGTCCATATTCAAGAGATGAAGATCGATTAGGACAGAATCAAGGTGGATTACTTTCCATGTTATGGAAAGTACTCAGTAATATCATAAAGAATCAACAAATAAAGGAAATATGCCGAAAGGTAAGTAAATGGGAAGAAAATCCCATTAGGATCGGGATGGGGGAGGGGGGGATATTGGAGAGGCGACGGGCTAGGGCTCTTTAGAGGAGGATAGTTTAGAGGTGGCGGATTAGGGGAAATGGGGTTAGGGTTTGGGTGATGGGGATATAAGGAAAGTGGAGGGATGTTTATGAGCCGTTGATCATTTTTTATCAAAGGCTGGGTTTTGAGCGGGGTTGGGTTGGCTTTAATTGAATGTGTAAGGGTACTGGGCTAGGAGTATTGGGCCTAGGGTAGTTGGGTACTTTAGTTCTGAAATTAATTGTAGAATTAGGGCTAGATTTTAAATACCCAATTTTAATAAATAAATAATTTATAAGAATAATAGATAAATAAAAAAATATTATTTGTGCATGAAAATGATTAAAAATAATTATTTTACATTATAAAAATATAAGAAGTTATTTTCCGTATAAATAATGTAATTACATGTACATATGGGCTGTTATTGCAAAATGTGCAATTTAGCTTTGAAAAATACAAATGTAATTATAAGAAATGCACTAAAAATATGTAAAACCTAATATGGGTGTAAATGATAAGTTTAGATGATAAATTCATCATAAAAAATAATTTGTACGGTAATTAATAGATATTTATATAATAAAATAAAGAAATAAATTAATTTAAAACCTTTAAAAATTATGAAAAATAATTGTACATGCTTATAAATCAAATGATGATTCATTTGAACTATTTTGAAAGTATATATATATATATATATATATGTATATGAGAAATATGAGGGAAAAATTGGGTATCAACAGTGCCAATGTCACGACCCGAACTCTCAATCATCGGACTGTGATGGCGCCTAACATTCACTTTCTAAACAAGCCAACAATACTATACAACTAATCATTTTTATACGTATGAAAGCAATATAAAAAGGATTAAAGCTGCAAAATCTCAAAATAAATATAAAACTCCAAATTCTTAGGATTCCGGAATTCCGGAATCTTGTAACTAGCCAAATTTCGGAATCTGGCCAAATTCTGGAAACTGGTATCACGAGTACATGAGCATACTAGAATTTACTACAACCAATGTCTAGAATAAAATACAACTGTTCGAGACAAATATAAACAATAAAGGTAGATAAGGAAAGGGTGACTTCATGGACTAAGGTTGCTATGCAAGTATATCCCAAGTCTCTAGATATAGATATGATCCGAGCAAAAGCACCGGTAGACACGACTGAGACCAACACTAGAATTTTCACAAGGAGTGTAAAACTGTAGAATGAGTACAACCAACCCAACATACTATGTAAGTGTCAAGCCTAAGCTCGAAAAGGTGGTGACGAGGCTATGACAAGACACCTACTAAAATACTGCACAGATATATACATAAAGAAGTAGATATAACAAGCAAACATTTAAAATAATAATAGGGAGGGAACATGTAAAAAAGGGGTAAGATAACAACGATAATTCAAAGTCGCCAAGTAGCCTTTTTATGAAATAAACAACAATGTAATCAAATAATTCACAAATCTGGAAATCAAATAAGCAATGAAATTATCAATAATACGGCATCACACTTCGTGCTTTTACTCTCATCCTCACCATGTAATATCACAAATGCAATGGTACGACGTCACCCTTCATGTTTTTACTCTTATCGTCACCATATGATAATGATATGATAAATGTAATGGCGCGACATTGTTGCTCCCAAACGCCAAGCAAGTATATGTGGTCAACAAGTAATATAGGTTTGTAAGTCTAGATATCGTACCCACAGGTACTTGTGATTAACTATCAACTAAATTAAAGCCAAGCAATTAATCTATTCAAGCGATTTTCTAAAGTATAAATATTTAACTAAAACTAATCTAGAATAGTAAACTACAAAAGTAAAGGAAACAACTCTGCAATCTTAGAGATGAATTCATTGGGAGAAAATATTCTAGAGCTATTAGTTAGCTAACAATCCTATTGAGTTTTCCACTTAAATCGTCTAATTAATTTATCAGGTTTATTGGTCGGCAGGGTTAATTTTGCTCATAGCCTTCTCCCGAAGTACTACTCGCCTATTCAAGCTAACTTAACGACTATACTCCTATAGAATTAGGATTACGAAGAACACATTAATAATTCATGTATAGTAACCAAGCAAGGCGATTAGGCATATCCCCATCCTAAATGCAAATATGTTCCCGTTTCTTGAGTTCAAGATCTCGCTCTACTCAATCTAGTATACAATCTAGAATTCCCTCTCCCGAGCTCAATCCTAGATTCGTGGATAGTATTCAATTGGTGATCAAGCAATAAAATAATTAAGTGCAAGATTGAATAAATAAACCAATATGATAAAATAATAAGAAAAATTCATGCTTCAAACTACAACGTTCATGTAGCACCCAAAACACTAGAACTAATAAACTATGAGATTAAAGGAAAAAAGAGAAGAAAAACTAAAGCGTGGTGTGTGTTACTCCACGTGAATTATCCTTCAAAGTATGTTAGATATCCTCCAAATTAGGTTTAGACTTTCTTTTATACGAGTTGGAACTGTGTTGGGTCGAAATAACCTTGTCCCGAATAAAATAGGAAAAATCCCGTAACGCAGGGTCCTTGCCACCATGAGGCGCTGGCCCTGGCGCTAGAAGCAGTGACAAAATTTGCTGCCCAGTACGTTTTTGCCTTCTTTCACTATTTGATTTCAATTTTATCCTTTGCTCTTGTCTTCAATTTGCGGGGACAAACACCAAAGGGTGTCCCCCCTATTTTTCTCCTTTTTATATTCGTTTATTTTTCTTTCTTTTTCTTTCGCATTTATTCAATTTTTGCTCCAATTTTTTTCATCTTCGCACTGTTTTATTCCTACACAGTTAAAATATAATATTAAGCATAAAGTAATATAATTAACACTCAAAAGATAATTAAAAGTATTAGAACGTGATGCGATAATGGGTAAATATATGCATTTTCAGCCAAATATCACAACCCCACACTTAAACTCTTGCTCGTCCTCGAGTAAGCATTAGAACCACTCTCAATAAATCAAGCCTAAATACACCACCACTTTGGTTGATACTAACAATTAGGCCCTATAGCAACTCAAATCATCAAATATACACTTCCTCATCATCGTGCAAGCCATACAAGTCACGAACAAACAACAAACTTCTAACCTCCTAACCTCATACACGGACTCTAACTTACAAAATCTAATCTCGCGCACCTACTCTGTCAAAGAAGCTAATACCATCACCTATCTATGATGAAAAAAGTGCCCTCACAAGCATAAATAGTCCATACACTCAAGTCAAAGAATGAACATAATTTAAGGACATAGCATCAAATAACAACTCTCGCATTCACAAAGAACCATAGGCTTGCCCATTATGTATATTTCTACTAATTAAGTATGCTCGAACAGAATGAAGTAGGACTTAACGGGTTGTAATGTTGGCTAGGAACAGGTAGGAGAACTATATTATAGTTACTTATATTTCCCTAAGCAATTTGCATTTTAGACTTCTTCACCCATTATTTTCTACTCTTCACTTTATTTTTCAGCTCTCTTTTCATCAATTGTTTCACAAGTATTTTCCTCATATCAAGAATGTTTCATTTTTTCAAAGCAATTTTTTTTCCATTCTTTTTTTTTTCATGTCACATTCTTTTTTCAAATTTATCAATTAATATCATAGTCTATGCAACAGTGCTCAGGGAAGCTGAGTGCAAAAACTAGGGATTCAACAAAAGAATCAAGGCAAAAATACGACTTCTGTAACGACCCAGCCGGTTGTTTTGAGAGTTATAGCCCTGATCCCTTGTTTAATACTTTCCCCGTATCTTTTTCTGCTTATGTGTCTTGCCGGGAGGTATTGAGTATGGTCTCGGAGTGTTTTGGGACACTTAGTCCCTAAACGGAAGCTTACGTCTTACGATCTGTACCGTAGTTGGTATTGTGTGAAGACGACTCCAGAATGTAGTTTTGTCGGTTCCGTTAGCTCCATTGGGTGATTCTGGACTTAGGGGCGTGTCCAAATTATGTTTGGGAGGTTTGTAGCTTATTTAGGCTTGAAATGGCGAAAGACAAATTTTTGGAGATTTTGACCGGTAGTGGACTTTTTGATATCGGGGTCGGGTTCTGATTTGGGAAGTTGGAGTAGGTCCATAAGGTTTAATAGACTTGTGTGCAAAATTTGGGGTCAATCGGACGTGGTTTGATAGGTTTCGACATCGGTCGTAGAAATTGAAAGTTTCAAGTTCATTAAGTTTGAATCGGAGGGTAATTTGTATTATTAGCGTTGTTTGATGTTTTTGAGGGCTCGACTAAGTTTGTATGATATTTTAGTACTGGTAGTTATGTTTGGTTGAGGTCCCATGGGCCTGGGGTTGATTTTAGGTGGTTAACGTGTCATTTTGAACTTGCTGGAAATGGCTGAAAAATCTGGTGTCATTTTTCTGGTTTCCTTCATCGCGTTCGCGAGAGAGGACTCACGTTCGCAAGAGAGGGCTCACGTTCACATAATGTATCTGGGAGATCGGCTGTGTTGTTCTACACGTTCACAATGTGATTCCCGCGTTCTCAATAGTGTGGATCCTTTAGCTTACGCGTCCACAATATGATCCTCGTGCTAGCGTAGAGGAACGGTCAAATGGGGCTCCGGGTGATTAGCCTACGCGTTCGCGATGAGGGTCCCGCATTTGCGTAAGGTCAAGCAAGGTAAGCTTACGCGTTCGTGAGGGGGTTCTCGCATTCGCGAAGAAGGTCTGGAACTGAAGGAAAGTTTGTGCTTCGTGAAAGCGAGGGTTTGGCCGCGTTCCCTAAGAAGAAATGCCTGGGCAGACTTATATCATTTCAAAAACGAGGGTTGGCCATTTTTATCAAAACGTGAGTTTAGGAGCTCGGATTTTGACGAGATTTTTAGGAATTTTCAGAGACATCGATTGGGTAATGATTCTACACTCCATTTTGGTTATATCCCACTAATCTATCATTAATTACATCTTTAATTTCGGATTTTGGGTTTGAAATTCGGGGAAAATGGGAGGAAGTTCTTCAACCAAAATTTCGAGTTTTAAAAGGCAATTTGTGGTCAGATTTGAGTAATTTTTATATGGTTGGACTCGTGAGTTTATGGGTGTTCATATTTTTTGACTTTTACCCGATTTTGAGACATGGGCCCGGGGAGGATTTTTGGGACGATTTATTAATTTCATGCTTTAGCTTAGATTTCATTGATTAGATTAGTTTCTTATTGCTATATTTATGGTATGTAATTGTCTAGATTTGGGCCATTTGGAGTCGGATATTCGTGGGAAAAACATTATTACAGTTTGATTTAGCTTGGTTTAAGGTAAGTGGCTTGCCTAACCTTGTGTGGAGGAAATCCCCTTAGGATTTGGTACTGATATTAATATGTGAGCGCCTTGTATGCGAGGTGACGAGTGTGTACACGGGCTATTTGTTTCAAATACTAGATATTACTAAGTAATTACCTATTTTCACCTTTATTGAGTATACTAGTATTTGTAGTTATCCTGTTAGCCTAGAATATCATGTCTATGTGTCTTAATTGCTTAACTGAACTGTTTGCAACATGCTTAGCGAATTCCTTCTTTTTCTTCTTGACTTGTACTTAGTCTAAACTGTAGATTTCTTTGTTGTACCTATATCTTCATTGTCTGAGCTATGTATACTTTGGGACTACGGGACGGTATCCGAGAGATCCCCTTGTATGTTTACTTTTGGGACTACAGGACGGTATCTAGGGAGATCCCCCTGCATGTTTACTTTTGGGACTACGAGGCGGTACCTCGGGAGTTCTCCCTGCACATTTACTTTTGAAACTACGAGGCGGTACCTCGGGAGTTCTCCCTGCATATTTACTTTTGGTACTATGAGACGGTATCTCAGGAGATCCCCTGCTGTTTATTTCTATGTGTTGAACTGCTATTTCATTGTGTTTTCCTTTGTTGAACTCTAGTCTCTTATTATACTATTACATTCTCCTGCTTTATTTATTATATACCAATGGGCCTGGCCTGACCTCGTCACTTCCCGACCGAGGTTAGGCTTGGCACTTACTGGGTACCATTGTGGTGTACTCATGCTACTCTTCAGCACATATTTTTGTGTGCAGATCCAGGTACAACATTCCAACCACGTTACTAGTCTTGCACCTGCTGCTGCTACAGATACTTCGAGGTACATCTTCCGCATCCACAGACCTAGGAGTCCCTCTCTTTCTTTTTTGCAGTTCTTTTTCTACTACTTCTAAACAGTGATGTATAGAACATATAGTAAATTCTTAGAAGCTTGTGACTTATGATGTTCCGAGTTTTGGGAAAACTCTGTATGTACTGAGAGAGTTGTTGTTGTGTATGCCGAGCGGAATTTCTATCACTATTTCATTTCTTTTAATGTTGATGGTTTATATTTATGTTTCATTTTTGTTGTTTTCCGCAAGTGTTAGGCTTACCTAGTCTTAGGGACTAGGTGCCGTCGTGACCCCTCACAGAGGAAAGATTGGGTCGTGACAACTTCCAAATAAAAGGCTACAGGCTCAAAGGGCTGACTAGTGGTACGATATCTGAAAAGGCTAAAATTCACAACATATCAAAGAAAGCCTATTATCATCTTCTAAACAGAGCAACACTTTTACTTTGCTTTTATAACATTCAGGGCAAGTTCTAGGCTAAGCTGCAAAACATGGAATATATGTAAGAAATCCTCACCCAACATGGCACAAATATCAATCAAGATGGATCAATTCTACTCTAAGAAAGACATGATCATAGAGAACGAAAAAATAAGAATAAGTTATATACATAGTCACAACTCTGAGCTTAGGTGTCAGAAAGTCTGCTATTTTATTCATTACTCACGCACTTAGAAGAAAGTACTACTCAAGATCAGACCTAAATATGCTAATATCAAACAAGTCACAAAGGTTTTTCTTCTCCCTTTTTTTCTACTCCTAAAAAAAATCTAATCCTAAAAATAAAATAAAAAATCGGTTCAAGTTACATCCCCTGGAAAAGAACCGATGCACAAAGAAAAATCAAGGGGGATTATTACCTAACTAAAACTAACTAGAACAAAAAGAAAATATTTTTGAATTTTTTCAATTGGACCTTAATCTCTCAAGAAAGTTTTCCAAGAGATTCATCGGCAGGAAAAGTCCAAAGTGTATGAATTGTTTTTTCATTGGACCTTTTCAATTTTTTTTTTTTTACAAAAATCACTACACTAAGAAAGAATACTACAATAAAGCTAGGATAACACAGAAAATCACCCAAACAATCTCTTCACCCCACGCTTAAAATTGTGCAATGTCCTCAATGCACACTGTAAATAACAAGAGGGTAAAAGAAACTCCCTAGTAGGCAACGTGCCAAAGAATTAGCAACTCACGAGGTACTTAGACTTCTCCCAGGTATGTTCCTTTGTGAGGGTACCTCACACTTAGTTCCAACCACCTACTTGCTTTTTCACAAACCTATTGCCTTTGATTCCATGCTCGTACTCCTACAAAATACAAAAAAAAAACACTACAAAAATAACACAATAAATATNTATATATATATATATATATATATATATATATATATATATATATATATATATATATATATATATATATATATATATATATATATATATATATATATAATTGGGTTGCCTCCCAACAAGCGTATGATTTAACATCGCGGCACGACGCCATCACTTTCACTACTTTTCCTTCCACTTTTGAGGATATAAATGATGTCCCCAATTTTGCATCAATTTTTTTGTCACGTTCCTGGGGTGGTGGCGTGAAAATAAAGGAACCAAGTAATATATATCACATCCTCCACTTCTTGGCCCCTAAGTGAGGAATGTCGTTTTGCCTTTTTGATGTTGCAAATTTTAGAATATACGGGTCTTGTTATTCATCTATACATCTCTCCAAAGGCTCGATCTCCATGTATCCATCCAAAACATAATGTAGAAAAATGTTTAGAATGAGGACTAACACGCTCCAACTTCAGAAGTGCATTATTTTTGACATCCTCAATAATATATACTTCCACAACCTCAACACCATCCACAAGAACATGGTCTAATGATGTATTCTCAGAAGCTTCTCAATTTGTCCTAGAAGATTGATAATAGGCTAGATTCATGTAGTTTAGCAACCATTTATGCCCTAACTTTAATATACTTCACTAATCTAGGAAGGTTAAATGATGAAAAATGGCTCTAACTGTGAATTTTATGTTTTGCAAGAGCAATCATGATTATGAGGACATAGGACAGTGCGTGGAGCTAAATTAATGCAAAGAAAGCCCCTCGGAGCAGAGTGCGTGTGAAAGAAGAAAGAAAAGAAGAAATGAATAGATGATCCACTCTAACGTGGGCCAAGCGCGGCCACGCTAGATAGAAGAACCTGGGCAGTTTGTAACGCGATTAGCATGGCTCAAGCGCGGTCTTAGCGAAGCCGTGCTAGTCCATGAAACAATGACAGTTTGAAATGCAATTAGCGCGGCCCATGCGCGGTTCGAGCGCGGCCGCGCTAGTCAATCCGAACTCTGATAATTTTAGGGGTAAACTTAGAGGTTTGGGGGCAATTCCACTTAACCTATACGAGGTCCAGCTTGCCCGAAAATAGGATATCAAGGTTTTATTAGTTTGGTTCAAGGCAAGGAGAGGAAAATAGGCAAGGAGGAAAATTCGGCATCGAGTTCTACCTTTATTCCTTGTGTTTTTATCATTCATGATGAATTTTGCTGTTGTTATTATGAAACAATTATGAGTAGCTAATTTATTTAGTCTAGGGTTTTTATGGAACCTGTTGAAGGATGAACTTCTTGTTGTGTTAATATAGTTTGCCCAGTTTAATCTCTATTTGTTCAACTACGTTTCTGTTGTAGTTAATTGAAGGGCCCTCAATTAGCTGTGCCTATTTAGTATGTATTACTCGGGAGAGAGTGCATATTTAGGTAGTTGTTGAACATCACCACTCCCTAAGTATATGAGGAATCAATAACCGAGGATTTAAAGGTGGGATTAGGGATAACGAAACCTTAGGTGCAATCTAAGTGAGCTGTAATAAAAGCCAGCCAGCGTAACTCAGGAGAGTGCGTCTAGTAAATTTTCGTAATTACTCGGGAGAGTGCTCATGATCGATAGAGAATATTAGGCAAATCTATATTACACATAACAGGAAGGGAGTCCATCAGTAGGGGAAATCACAACCTTAGACCCTTCTCTTATTTGGTTACAACTCAATCTTAGTTAGCTCTGAGTTTGATTAATCTTATTCAGTCATAGCTAGTAAAAATATCCCCAATTGTTATTCAAAACATCTGGGAAGTTGATTACGGAGACATTAGTGAGTTTGGCAAAAGTAATTGATAGGTTAATTCCTTGTGGGATTCGACTTTGGGCTAAATACCCGGATTATATTTGCAACGATCGCGTAGTTCTTTTTATAAGGCATAGTTGGGCGTGATCAAATTTTGGCGTCGTTGCTGGGGAATTAACGGTGTTATCAATTACAGTTAAAAGAAATACAAAAATTCTTAGTGTAATCAATTCTTCCTTTTCAATCTGTAAATTGAAATTTTAACGTTTGCTAACTCTTTTGTAAAGGTGCATTCCTAGAATCTCATCGAGAACTGGTGAAGTGTTTGAACCATTATCAGATCCCGAGAAAGTTTACAAGGCCTTGAATCGGGCCAAGCGGAAAAGCAAACGACAACAATCAACTGAACAACCTGAACTAGACATGGCAGAGCTGGTGAACAACAGAAACAATAATGGGGATAACGTGGTAGACCCAGTTGTGTAGCCAGAGGCTGCCCTATATGACTGGGTACAACCCACAATAGAGAATTTGGCCACAACGATAGTAGTTCTGCCGATACAGGCTGAATCTTTTCAAATCACAAACAACATGCTGCACTTGTTGCAAAACAAGAGACTATTCTTGTGGTCATACATTGAAGATCCTCAACAACACTTGAAGAATTTCCTGTCAATATGAAAAACTCAAAGGCAACCCAATGTGACTCAGGAAGCAATAAAGCTGTTGTTGTTTCTATTCTCAGTGACAGGAGCAACCCAGACTTGGTTAATTCACTCCCTATCAATTCCATTAATACATGGGAGGAGTTAGTCCAAAAATTTGTGAACAAGTTTCATCCACTCAACAAGACTGCTCAGCAAATTGATGAAATTTTGAGCTTCAGACAGAAACCAACGTAAACATTGCAAGAAACATGGAAATGATTCAAAGGGAAGTTGTTTATATGTCTGCACCACGGTATTATAGAGCAGATGTTGGGGCAGAGGTTTTACATGGGTCTGGAAGATAGCGTGTAGGATAATATTGATACTTCCGCTGGCGGAGCATTCTTGAGCAAATCATAGAGAGAAAGCCAGATCCTCCTTAACAAGATGGCACATAATTCGGGGTGGACAACCAGGAATGTACCCATCACTCCAGTAGTTCACTCAGTGTCCTTAGATTCAGCCAACACTCTTGCTGAAAATATGGCCACCTTAATGACACAAATGAGCATACTCACCAAAAAGGTGGAAGAGTCAGGGTAGAAGCAGCAGATGCACATTGTAGATACAACAAATGGGGGATTATGCACATCTTGCATTAGTAAGCCAATTGGTAGCCAGTGGAATGCTGAAAGCGATCACCATCACTACCCTGAGAACATGAATTATGTGTCTAATTATGGGGGCTAGAGACAGGGTGGTCAAAATTGGGGTCAGCAGAATCAGCTATACAGGCCAGTCCAGCCGCAACACAACAATGGAAATATAGGAGCCATGCAACCTCACGATAATGTGGCGCCCTACCAAAGGCCACTAGGGTACAACAACCAAAATCAGCAGCAGGGTTATCATTCTCCTTAGCAGCAACATGGTGGGAGACAGGAACATAGGTTTGCTAAACTCGAGGCAATGATGCAGCAGGTTATTGGGTCAAATGCAAAAGTGACTGAAAGAGTAGATGCACATGAGTCAGCCATAAAGAACATTGAAGTGCAATTGGGTCAGATTTCGATGTCATTGAATAATCGTCCTCATGGGACATTACCTGGAGACACTCAGGTAAATCCAAAAGATCAGGGCCCAAAGAAGCTAATGGTGGTGAGCCTACGTAATGGAAGAGACCTAGACTTGGAGCAAGAGAGGGCTCGAGAAAGAAGACAGGCTGAGAAACTTGTACCAGTGCCCATTGAGCTTGATGATTCAGCAAGACTGACAGAGGTGACAGTGCAGCCTGCCCAGAAAGAAACCAACACACAGATTGAGGCTGAGAAAGAAGCTGAGACAGCCTAGGAGCCGGTAGTAGAGGTAGTGTCTAACAAAGAGAAAACCCAAATCATTGGGAAGAAGAGACTTCCAACACCATTCCCATAGAGGCTGGCCAAGTACCAGAAAGATGAGCAATACAAGAAGTTCTTGGAGATGTTGAAACAGATTCAGGTAAATATTCCATTGATTGATGCTTTGAGGAGATGCCTGGTTATGCAAAAATGATGAAGGATTTGATGTCCCGAAAATTCAAATTCTGAGACTTGGCCACAGTGAATCTAACTCAGACCTGCAGTGATGTGGTGACTAGACCAGTCGCTGAAAAGTTGTCCGATCTAGGGAGTTTCACAATTCCCTGCACCATTTGTAACTTTGCCTTTGCCAAGGCACTCTGTGATTTGGGGCCAACATTAATATTATACCCCTGGATATCAACAAGGGGTTGGGGATTGGAAGAGCTAGACCGACGTCTATGTTGTTTCAACTGGACAACAGAACTATGAAAAGACCCTCAGGTATTCTGGATGACGTGTTGGTACAGGTACAAAAATTTGTGTTCCCTGCAGATTTTGTAATTCTTGACTGTAGGGTGGATGAGGAAATTCCCATAATTTTGCGAAGGCCGTTCTTGGACACATGGCGAGCTCTCATTGACTATGAAATTGTGGAGCTCAAGATGAGGTTGAACAATGATGAGATAACATTCAACGTGTAGAAATCTATGAGGTGACCAAGTGAATTCGCCAATTGTTCTCTTATTGATGTCGTTGATGTAATCCTAGAAGAGGATGATGAGACCGTGACTATTGAGGATCCTCTTGATGCATGTCTTATGAATTTAGATGAAGTGAATGGGGAAGAATTGGCAGAATGGGTGCTAGCTCTTGAGGGAAAAGGCTTTTGGAAGAGATCACTTGAATTTGAGCCCCTGCACTTAGAAAAAAGAGAAAACCCTCCAGCCAAGCCATCCGTAGAATAACCACCAAAGCTGGATTCGAAGCCACTGCCCGCCCATCTCAGGTATGCATTCCTAGGACCTAACTCCACATTACCTTTTATTATCTCATCTAGTTTGTTAGATGTGCATGCACAACAACTTTTCCAGGTACTCACAGAGTGCAGGACTGCCATTGGGTGGACCATGGCAGATATTAAGGGGATCACCCCGGCATATTGTATGCATAAAATTCTGCTGGAAGAGGGGCACAAACCTTCCATGAAACACCAAAGAAGGCTGAACCCCAATATAAAGGAAGTGGTGAAGAAGGAGATTATTAAGTGGTTAGATGCGGGAATCATTTTCCCCATCTCTGACAGCAACTGGGTTAGCCTGGTGCAATGTGTTCCTCAGAAGGGTGGTACGATAGTGGTAAAAAATGATAACAATGAGCTGATCTCTACAAGAACTGTCACAGGCTGGAGAATTTGTATGGACTATAGCAAATTGAATCTGGCCACCCGGAAAGACCATTTCCCACTTCCCTTCATTGATCTGATGCTTGACAGACTGGCATGGAGGTCCCACTTCTATTTTCTAGATGAGTACTCAGGGTACAACCAAATCTTCATTGCACCAGAGGACAGAGAGAAGACCTCATTCACATGTCCATATGGGATTTTGCCTTCTGGAGAATGCCCTTTGGCCTATGCAATGCACCCGCCACATTCCAGAGGTGCATGATGGCCATATTCACTGACATGGTCGAAGATATAATGGAGGTGTTCATGGATGATTTCTCAGTGGTGGGAAACTCATTCGATGAGTGCATTACAAATCTGACCCGAGTATTGAAAAGGTGTATCGAGACTAACCTTGTACTTAATTGGGAAAAGTGCCATTTCATGGTACAAGAGGGTATAGTCTTGGGACACTTGGTATCAAGCAAATGAATCGAGGTGGATTGGGCTAAAATCGATGTAACATCAAAGTTTCCAGCTCCCACATCGGTCAAAGCAATCAGGAGCTTCCTCGGGCATGTCGGTTTCTATCCGAGATTCATCAAAGACTTCTCAAAAATTGCCAACCCTCTGTGTAAGTTGTTAGAAAAATATCACCCTTCCATGTTTTCTGATGATTGCAGGGTAGCATTCTATGAGTTGAAGAAGAGGCTAGTCACATCACCCATCATTGTTGCCCCCGACGAGGAGCAACCGTTCGAACTCATGTGTGACGCCAATGACTATGCAGTGGGAGCAGTGCTAGGATAGTGAAAAGACAAGATAATGGTATATACTGATCATGCTGAACTACACTGTGACTGAGAAGGAGATGCTGGTTGTGGTGTTCGCATTCGATAAGTTCAGATCATACCTGATTGGCTCTAAGGTAATTGTATATACTGATCATGCTGCTCTCAGGTACCTGATTGAAAAGAAGGAGTCCAAACCGTGCCTGATTCGATGGGTGCTACTACTGCATGAGTTCGACCTGGAGATTCGTGACCGTAAGGGCACGGAAAACTAAGTCGTGGATCATCTATCGCGACTTGAAGGAGCTGAAAACTCAATTGAGGTAGAGGATATTTTGGAAACCTTTCTAGACGAGCAGCTACTCACTACAAGCCTTGAGGATGTGCCATGGTATGCAGACATTGAAAATTACATGGCAAGTGGTATAGTCTCATATGACCTTTCCTCTGTGCAAAAGAAAAATTTTTACCGTGGCTGCCGCATATATTACTGGTATCAACCTTATCTTCTTAGAATTTGTGTTGACAATATGATTCGGAGGTGTGTCCCCGAGATAGAGCAATCTTCTGTTTTGCAGGCATGTCAGGCATAGGCATATGGAGGACATTTTGGAGGAGTCAGGATGGTAGCAAAAGTTCTAGAAGCTAGGTTCTACTGGCCAACTGTGTTTAAGGATGCACATCAATGGGTGAAGGGCTGTGATTAATGTCAGCGAATCGGGAACATCTCCCGTCGCCATGAGATGCCCATAAACCCAATTCAAGAGGTTGAAGTGTTTGATGTATGGGGGATAGACTTCATGGGCCACTTCGTCAGCTCCTATGACAATAAGTACATATTTGTTGATGTATATTATGTGTCCAAATGGGTGGAAGCTGCAACTCTCCCCACCAATGATGCAAGGGTGGTGGTTGGGTTTTTGAAGAAGAATATATTCACCCGTTTCGGGATCCCGAGAGCCATTATCAGTGACGGAGGCACGTAATTCTGCAATCGAACCTTTGAGAAATTGCTAGGAAAGTACGATGTGCGCCACAAGGTGGAAACCCCATACCATCCTCAGACCAGTGGACAGGCCGAAGTGTCTAATAGAGAAATAAGGAGTGTGCTGATTAAAACTGTGAACACCACAAGAACTGATGTGGCGAAAAAGCTAGATGATGCACTCTGGGCCTACAGAACTGTCTTCAAAACACCAATTGGTATGTCACCATACAAGTTGGTGTTCGGGAAGACTTGTCACTTGCCAGTGTAACTAGAACATAGAGCCTTGTGGGCATTGAAACAGCTAAATCTGGACATTGAGGCGGCGGCACAAATAAAGTCACAGAATTGCATGAACTAGATGAGTTCTGAATCTTGATTTCGGGAGCACGAGGTTGTACAAGCAGAGAATGAAGAGGTTGCACGATAAGAACATTGTTGAGCGAAACTTCAAACCCAGAGATATGGTGTTGCTTTATAATTCAAGACTAAGGCTATTTCCGGGCAAAATCAAGTCACGATGGTCTGGGCCATTTCGTGTGGTAAAAGTGCTTCCTTCAGGTGCCATAGTGATTGCTTTAGAAAAAGATCCCCACACATTTAGAGTCAACGGACACAGATTGAAACCGTATGCAGGCAGTGATGAAACCAAGGAAGTGTCAGTGATACATTTGACTGGACCTTAGAGGTCGAGCGAGACTTAAATGTGCTCATCTGCGTCATGTCGCGACCTTAAATTAGGCGCTGCATGGGAGGCAACCCATTGACTTGTTGTAATTGTTGTGCCACGACATTAACTAAGGCGCTGGTTGGGAGGCAACCCAACGTAATAAATGTAGAATAGTTAGATTTGTATTTGACAGTTTGTAAGTACTAACACATGCAGGTGAGCTCAGGCGAATGATAAGTCAGGCTAACGTGGGGAAAAAGGTAAAAAAAAAAAAAGAGGGAAAATAGTCGATGCGAGGTGCGCGGCTGCGCTATTCCTGCGCTCACAACCGCGCTAATCGCCCAGTGTTCTATTTCCAGGTAGTGCGGCCACGCCACGCTAATCGCCCAGTGTTCTGCCCGGCAAGCCTATTGTAGTTAGTTTAAATTTTTTTTTTTATTTCCTTATTTTATTTTGATTTTCATTCTCTTTCACTTATTTCTTATTCACCCAACCCTAACCCCCTTTCTCCTATTCCCACAATAACTCTTCCTCTCCAAAAAGAAACTATTCCTCTCCCTCGCTACTCCCAAACAAAATCTCAAAATCTCATTCACCCTCACCACCGACCCAATCTTCCCAAAGGTTCAAGTTGATCCCCCATCACTCTTCTTCAATTCTCACACTCTTCTCCCACCCCAGGTAAGATTTTATTTTTCCCTAATTTTGTTAGTTTTTCTTTTGAATTCTTATTTAGGTAGTAATTTTTCTTTTTTTTTTAGAAGTAATTGGTAATGTACAGTTAGTTGCTTATGGGTGGTGGAGTCTGTGTAGTTGTAACTCTTAAACGTAGTGGGGGAGTTTGGTGCAATTGTGGTGGAAATTGGGTTATAACATGGTTCATTGGGGGCTTCGGTGAATGATGCCCACAACGTGTTTGTTAAAATGCCATAGTGAGTGTCAATGATTATTGTAACCAATTGTAAGGGTGAAGTCTGAGTAACCACAGTTGGGTCACCTCATTTGTACTGCGCTAATGATGTTCCTTATTGTAGGTAATATGGCACCCCACAGAAAGCGCCAAGCCACCAGTCCTTCATCCAGCAGACAAGCGTAATCATCTAGACCACGAGCGTCAATTGATGCCAGTTCTTATGATGGCAACAAGTTCATCTCCGCTGCAGCTCAGGGACGGTTTGCTGAAAAGGAATCAAAGAAACCAATACCAGAACGGGGCATGGACATAGAATCTCTCTAGCATGACTGTCCAAACATTTACAATGAGCTTATCCGGCGTAGGGTGGATGTTTTCTTTGAAGATCCAGACGAATCCAATGCGCGGGTGGTGAGAGAATTTTATTCAAACATTTCAGAGCATCAGAATGATGTGGTCATCATGCGAAAAAGGCATGTTGCGCCTCGATGGCAGCTATTAGGAGAGCCTACAAGCTGCAAGACCTTGTGGCGAAGATGGAAGACTTCTATGAGGCGTACGGTAGACGCTACATTCAGTGGGAGACATTCTTCCCAACTATTTGTGCACCTGGCAAAGAGATTGTGTGGATGCAATACGGGCAGAAATTCAAGTCGTCGGCATAACCTTTGAAGGGAAGTGCTGGTTATATCTCATCAACAACCGCCTGATCCCATCCCACAACACCACAAAAGTGAATGCTCCACGTGCCTTTTTGATCTGGTGTTTCATGAATTTCCACGACTTTGACATGGTCAAGCTCATTCATGAGAAGATGTTCACTCGCTGTCCCAACAAGAGATATGGTTTCTTCTTTCCCTCACTTGTTACTAGATTATGCCGTGCAACTTAGGTGCCAAAAAATTTGAAGGTAGATGGAAAAGTGCGGAAAGAGGCTGCCTTTCTTGCAGACAAGGTAACTATTGGGAAGGAGCCTGTGGCGGGCGGTGGTGCTAATAGGGAGGATGTCCCTGAGGAGGAAGAGGACGAGCAGATAGAAGTGGGAGATGAGTTGCCCACTCATGAGCATGTTGCCGACATAGCAGGACCGTCTAGGGTAAGTCGGAGTTAGAGGTCGGACTATCTGGAGCAGGAGCTGGCAGGGTTGTGTACCTCGATCACTGACTTAGGAACGCATGTTGATGCGGTGGCTTCCCGACAGGTTAAATCAGAGAAGAAAATAATGAGCTGGTTGAGAGCTCTGGGTTGTGCATATCATCTGGACCCGGGGATGGTCTCCGATCAAGATTGATCCATCAGGGAAGTTCCTTTACCTCACATTGCTTTATTTTGAATGCCATGAGGACATGTCTTCCTTTTAAATATGGGGTAGGGGTTACTTCATTGTATGTATATATATGTAGGAATGTGATATTTATATGTTTTCGTTTGTTTTCTCTTGGGTTTTGTTTTCTTTTGTTTTTTGGTTTTGAGTAGCACTTTAATTATATGAGTTGACTTGTCCCGATGACAGATCTCATTCGATGGGGTTCTTGAGGGTCTAAGTCGACCATTAAAAAAACAGAAAATAGGTTGGACGCTTCCTGACGACGGATCTCCTAGACAGTTTTCTTGAGGGAAGTAAGTCTAAAGGAAATACCAAAAAGATATTCTATTCTAAGGTAGTGTAGTAACTCCCCCTTGGTTTTTCTTTGGGCCGCGGTTCTTTTGCAAGGGTTTTGCTTGAACCGGGTGTAGTTAGTTTTTGTTTATTGTGTTTTTAGTTTGTAGGTGGTACTTATGGGCTATGAGCTGAGATAGGAAGAGAATCCCTTAGCGTTGTTACACCTGAACACACTAGACACTAGAGTGTGACGCGAAGTCTCAGTCGCTGATTCTTGTTAGAGTGCCTTAAATTATATGTTTATAACTGACTTTAGTACTCAAACGAGAGTGTTTTGATAAAACAATCTGGAGTGAGTCATGTACCATGTATGTGTGAGCTATATTGTATATGCTCTGCATTTGATGCCTAGAACTTGCCCTGTGTGTTTCCAAAGAGAAATAGTAGCTTTATTCAGTCTTAGAAGTGATGTAGGCATTTCTTTGTTAAGCCAGATAGATAAAGTATACCCACCTAAATGTGATATATTGTAGTCAACCCCGTTGAGCCTATAAGCATGTTCTTTGGTAGCCACATTACAAGCCTTACCCAATTGTTTGAATGGCCCATCTATTTGAACCTCTTACCTCCCATGAGCACTTGAGTTGTGTGAAATATGTAACAGTTAAAATGTGGGGTGGCTGGTTTGGCATTTGAGTGGAACCAATGAAATAGGGAAAAGAGTGCAGTGTTTTGAAAAGAAAAAATAATAATGGTAAGCGCCGCTTAAATGAAAAAGAAAAAAAAGAAAAAAAAAAGAAACAGATAAATAAATGAAGTCCTTGATAAGTGGTTACTTGGTACAACTGTACCTAAAGCAGTTTCGGGCATTATAAATAGAAGTGTGGTAGAATGTCTGGTCTGACATAGTACAATGCTAAAAGTAAAAGTAAGTGTATTAAAGTGCTTATGGAGGTTAGTCAGTAGATCCAAATATATCCTACCCGTCCATTAGCCTACATTACAAACAAATGAAGTCCTAATTGATCTTAGACTTAATGATCTCGATTAGTAGAGTAGTACGCTACGGGCAAGCCTATGGTGCATCTTTGTGGCATATGAATGTTCTTTCTGAGAGTGAGTGAATTAGGTCTATATGAGTTCCTAATTGTTATTAATATTATTACTTGTGGAACTACTCTCTTGTGTGATGTGAGGGCACTTGATTCATGAAATAAAGATAAGACTTGATCTCTATATGGAGTAAGTTGAGTAAGTATGAATATTTCACGGCACATGAGATTCAACTCTTGAGGCAAAAATGGTACACTATTAGGCACAACTTTTGTGATATGTTCTTGGTGTGACACGTTATGGGGGGGTGCTTAGTGAAGGAACCACCATAGAGTATGGTGGATTGATTGGGGACAAGCAATGATTTACGTGTGGGTGTTGATAATAGGCTAGATTCATGTAGTTTAGCAACCATTTATGCCCTAACTTTACTATGCTTCACTGTTTTAGGAAGGTTAATGACGAAAAAATGGCTCTAATTGTGAATTTTATATTTTGTAGGAGCAAGTCGTGATTATGAGGACATAGGACAGTGTTTGGAGCTAAATTAACACAAAGAAAGCCCCTCGGAGCAGAGTGCGTGTGATAGAAGAAAGAAAAGAAGAAATGAATAGACGATCCACTCTAGCATGGACCAAGCTCGGCCTTAACGCAGCCACGCTAGAGCAGAAGAACCTGGGCAGTTTGTAACGCGATTAGCGCGGCCCAAGTGCGGTCTTAGTGCGGCTGTGCTGTCTAAGAAACAACGACAGTTTGAAACGCAATTATCGTGGCCCATGCGCGGTTCGAGCGCGGTCGCGCTAGTCAATCCGAACTCCGGTAATTTTAGAGGTAAACTTGGAAGTTTGGGGGCAATTCCACTTAACCTATAAGAGGTCCAGCTCGCCCAAAAAGAGGATATCAAGGTTTTATTAGTTTGGTTCAAGGCAAGGAGAGGCAAGGAGCAGAATTTGGCATCGAGTTCTACCTTTCTTCCTTGTGTTTTTATCATTCATGATGAATTTTGCTATTGTTATTATGAAAATAATTATGAGTAGCTAATTTATTTAGTCTAGGGTTTTTATGGAACCTGTTGAAGGATGAACTTCTTGTTGTGTTAATATAGTTTTCCCAGTTAAATCTCTATTTGTTCAACTACGTTTCTGTTGTAGTTAATTGAAGGGCCTTCAATTAGCTGTGCCTATTTAGTATGTATTACTCGGGAGAGAGTGCATATTTAGGTAGTTGTTGAACATCACCACTCCCAAAGTATATGAGGAATCAATAACCAAGGGTTTAAATGTGGGATTAGGGATAACGAAACCTTGGGTGCGATCTAAGTGAGCTGTAATAAAAGCCAGTTAGCGTAACTCGGGAGAGTGCGTCTAGTAAATTGTCACAATTACTCGGGAGATAGTTACAGTAGTAAGAGTGCTCATGATCGATAGAGAAGATTAGGAAAATCTATATGACACATAACAGGAAGGGAGTCGATCAATTGGGGAAATCACAACCTTAGACCCTTCTCTTGTTTGTTTACAACTCAGTCTTAGTTAGCTCTTAGTTTGATTAATCTTATTCAGTCATAGTTAGTAGAAATATCACCAATTGTTATTCAAAACATCTGGGAAGTTGATTACGGAGAATTTAGTGAGTTTGGCAGAAGTAATTGATAGGTTAATTCCCTGTGAGATTCGACTTTGGGCTAAATACCCGGATTATATTTGCAACGACCGCTTAGTCCTTTTTATAAGGCATAGTTGGGCGTGATCAAAGATCTTTTTCAACTTCACACAACTCATCACTAAATTGTTAGGCGTTACACGAATTATCCTTCGCTCTCAATTGAGCATCCAAGTCGTCAATAGAACAGCCAAATTTGTCAATCTCGTGTCCCAGTTCAGTTCTTCCTTCTATAAAGTGTTGCACCCTATTTGTAATTTTCTCACGGAAACCTCCATATTTCTCTAATAGTTTCATGTGCATATCAAGAATGCGAATATCGTGTTCCACATTATCCAATTCTTTACTCCTGTCAAACTCACAAGAATTATTAGATTCAACATAAGAAGGGATTGGAGTAGGATAACAACACTTAGGACAATTAGTCCAATTACTGCCACAAATAATACATGAATGAGATGGTGCACACAAATTGGTCATGGGAATATTTTTACAATATTGCCACTAGTGGGGTCCTTTACAATATGGACAAGGATCACAAAAATAAGAATACTTACTATCACAACACTTTTCTTTCAAAGATGCCATGTAAAAAAAATAATACTAACTACACTAAAATAAATTTAAAAACCTAAATAAATAAAAAGTAAAAATCTAATCTAGTAGAACAATTAATTTCTAAGTGCCCGGCAACGGCGTCAAAAACTTGTTGCTCCCAAACGCACACGTAAGTATACGTGATCGACAAGTAATATATGATTGTAAGTCCGGATATCGTACCACGAGGAATTGTGAATATTTAACGAAAGCTAATCTAGAATAATAAACTATGAAAATTAAAGTAAACAACTCTACAATCTTAGAAGCGAGTTCAATGGGAGAAAATATTCTAGAGCAATGGGTTAGCTAACAATCCCGTTGCATCTGCGACCACCACTTCTGCGGTTAATGTTTCGCTTCTACGAAAAATGTCCTTGCCCAGTAACCCCCCGCACCTATGGCAGAAATCCGCTTATGCGATCACGCAGGTGTGGAAAATACCCTCACACCTGTGACACTGCCATGTTGCTTTTACGGCTACTGCCTCGCTTGTGCAACGTTGCACCTGTGCGCAATTTTTCGCAGGTGCGATCACACCAGGATTGCTCAACAACAAGCCCTTGCCAAAATTTTCAAAATGCTCCGAACATCGTCTGAAACTCCCCGGAGCCCCTCGGGACCCCGTCCAAATATACCAATGAGTCCCATAATATAACACGGACCTACTCGAGGCCTCAAATCACACCTAACAACATCGAAACGACGATCGCACCTAAATCCAAACGTGATGAACTTGAACTTTTCAACTTCTATAACTCGTGCCAAAACATAACAAACCAACCCGGAATGAACCCGAATTTTTCAAACAAGTCCCAAATATCATAACGAAGTTATTCCAACTCTCAGGACCACAATCCGATCCCGATATCCACAAAGTCAATTCTCGACTTTTGAACTTTTCAAACCTTCAAATTTCCAATTTTCGCCAATTTGTGTCGAAACCTTCTAAAAACATCCAAATGCAAATTTGGGCATATGCCCGACTCCAAAATCACCATCCGGACCTACCGAAACCATCAAAACTCTGTTTCGGGGTCAAATTCACAATACATCAAACTTGGTCAATTATTCTGTTTCGGGGTGAAATTCACAAAAGATCAAACTTGATCAATTATCCCAATTTATAGCTACAACAATGAAACCCATTCTTCCAATTTGATTCTGAATAACCTGAAAACCTAAATCGACGATTTACATAATTCACAATACATCATACGGAGCTACTTTTGCCCTTAAACTATTGAGCGAACTGCAAATGCTCAAAACGACAGGTTGGGTCGTTACATCCTCCCCCACTTAAACATGCATTCGTCCTTGAACGTGCCAAGAGTTTTTCCCAAAGTCATCAAACCGCCGTATAACCTTACCGTGCACATACCCAGGGGTGATCCCATGTCACCCTATCCCATATAGGCTTGATATCACAACATAATTGGAATTTCATAATTCAACCTAGCCCATAAACCTTAGAACAAAATTTTTTCCAACATCTGAAATTTCCTATAGGGCTCGAACCTCGCAACCTACACATTGTATAAATTCTAACAAGCTATACCAAGCCGTAACCATCATCCAAGATGCAATCGCATGATATACCACATAACTCAGATACTAGTAGAAATGATTTCTAATCATAGTAGCTGCTCAAAACAACCTAATACCAATAATAAACCTCATATCAAACAAAACCTCATTCCAAAACCTTCATATTCTATCGATGATTAAATAAACACGCAGAACCCCATAGCTA
Source organism: Nicotiana paniculata (assembly GCA_005239505.1). NCBI lineage: Eukaryota > Viridiplantae > Streptophyta > Magnoliopsida > Solanales > Solanaceae > Nicotiana > Nicotiana paniculata. The sequence goes on along the minus strand of ML332491.1, from coordinate 45,656 downwards.
CTTATCAAATTAACAAGTCATGGAGCTCCCTCTCCTTCGACAAGAACTATAGCCAATTTCTAAGTCGAATTCCGATACTATCCTTCCAAATTACCATAATCAAATCTGATAGCACCCATCCTAGATCCAACGACCTCATTTTATCAAATACAATCTACTCTACAGACATGCCATATCAATACAATCTAAAGCCACAACCCGTGCAATCCGTGCACCAATAAGAAACATTCCAAATGTACTCAATCATAGAAAATGACTCAAACGAGAACTATCCCGCAAGCTTAATAAGTATCGCCACAACGAAATGCTGAAAATCCATCACACACTGTACAACATAACACACAAATCTATCACAAAGGATCATACCTCAACATGACTCCGCTACAACGCGTACCCCCATCCAAACACTGGTCCATATTATCTACCTCAAGCCACCCTGCTCAAAATCAATAACCAAGCACAATGCGACATTAAGTACTCAAAGTGCATCACCATAACCACGGATAAGCAAATGACACAATGTCACACCAAACCCGAAAGAACATAATCGATACGCAATAAATCATGCAATAGCAAAATTCCCATCTCGCTCAAGTTCTGCTATAAAGTCCAAACAAGACTGCACCATTTGTGCAATAGATCACAAACCCTCGTAGTATGGAAGAGTAACTCATAGAAGATATCGGAACACGAATAAGCTCGACTCTAACCGAATGGCACATCCCTCAACAACAGCAGTACGGAGTCAACTAATCCGACCCGGTGTATAATACACATCCTAATTGGTCTTACCAATGGACCCCTAAATCAACTCTGGTCACCCACATAAATAAATAACCCTCTAAAATTCTACAATGACTGAATCATAACACATACTATCATCTAGCTTGCCTTGGCCACAACTTCACAGTCCATAACCATGAAACAATCTGCTCCTGAGAACTCCCAGTCTCCTAACCCATAGAACATACGAATCACCATATCTGATCTCAACTCCACCGCCCGAATGTCTAACATATCTCTCAAACACGATCATCCCACGAGGAATACTTCTATAATTCTTCCACGCCACATAGAAAAATTTGAATATCAGCAGTTGATCAACCAGGATACTGCCGCAATACCAATGAAGTATCCATAAATCAAAACACAATATGTTTTCTAAAATGTGCACTCTCCTCAAGCAACACCAAATATTAGTATCATTCACCTAGTCATCTGAAACCGTCTATGATGCCTAAGAAATCAAGATCTTCCTTTCGAACCGAATTATGACCTTGCACATAAAAATCTCAATCCTACACAACACACAACACGTATTATGCCATTATGTGAAGAGTATAAGAACCACATAATCAACTTTGAGTCCCAAGCAGAATACATACCCGATAGGTCAGAAACCTTCCATTTGATCTCCATGAGAAAATCACAATATACAACAGGTTCCACACACCGGTAGGCAATATACACCTCAAACCATGGTAGAAACTATTGAGGACATCTTGAAATCTCTTTGCACATAAACAAGTCAGAAGAACTGAATCCCTCTAACTCAACCAAGCCACGCAGGTCGCCGAAACCAAAGAGCATTTCCACGAAGCACCTGTAGAGACTCACCACGTCGTAGGAACCAAGAGAGCCAATCATGACCATTACCACGCTGATACAACCTATTACCAAGTTGCCCTATTTCTCCTAGTTCCTTCCGAATTACCCTCAAATTGACACTTCTTCTTGTCAGAACACCACGATCCTTATCCAAAACTCACCCCACAAGATCCTAGCATAAAACCACACCGTCCTAAGGCCCGTAAACCGTTCAACTCTCTCTTAAGCACCCCAAAAGTACCACAACTAAGATACCCTCTTTGAAGAGACCTTCTGCGAATCTAAAGTCGTTTCCTTCACCCTACTGAATGCTAAAATGTAGAATCCTAATGATATAGAAGTGCCACAAGTCTCGACACCATCTAATGTAAATCTCAATTTCTAGCCATATACAAAACCTGAAAATACCCGATTGCGACATATAAATCTTGAATCCATTAGAACCATTCTCGAGAGTCATCCATTCTACTCCAATCTCAATTCGATCGACTAAATGAACTGAACAACTTGTGCCCCATTAGCACATTAACACCCTAAGAAGTAATCCTACCTTAACGCAACCAAGAAAAATCCTACTACATGCACACCACATCCTTCACGAATATACACTCATTCATTCCATACTTTCCATATAGCCATAGAGTGTAACACAAACCATATATAGAAATTCCTTTACCTGAATAATCCTCGATCTCAACTTCTGCAAGTCATAACTGATTCACCATTATGCCTCAAACCAAAACCAATACAACACATAACGGTGCAATCCACTTGTCGATAACCGACTCCCCCACTTGGCCCAAATCCATAGATCAAAACACACTATAACTCACAATGCCCATACTCTATTATTGCCATAATACCGCAGTGAGATTCAACTAAATCCTTCATGAGCTCCTGTAACACAAACCATCTAATACTTCAAATTATCTACAAATCTTGCATTCACCCTCTTAGCAGTCAAGCCAACTCCCACAAGAGGTCCAAACTCAAATTGCAACATATATAATTTGCCGGTAAAGGAGAACTCTCTACAAAAACAACATGGGGATCACACAACCTCAGGACACCCTGCAGAAGATAACCCATGTGCTTTGCCTCAAATTGACATCTCTCTTTACCCTTCCATAATTATAACTATTACGCAATCACTTAATCTTCCTGAGTCTGAACTCATAACATGACATGAAAATCTACTCTACTCCACAACTAAACAACATGAAAGATCCTTCAACACACCCATAACTTGAGACAGAAATCAAGCACCCAATAGTCTTTTCTACATCTCAGGCAAACTCTTCTTGTCATATACGAACAATCTGAACACTTTCCGTTGTCACATCATACTAGTTATATAGCCATCCAACCACTCATCGAGCAACAAATTCCACTAATAGGAACATTATGGGACGTATAAGCCCAAAAGCACGTGCTCACACAATCAAAATCTTCGTGCTCAAGCTACAGTCAAACCCAGCCTCAAGTCCTGTAGACTGGCTCATCATCAGCACAAAGAAATTACATCTTGTACCTCATCCACGAAATTCACAAGCCGTCGATGCACAACTGGTACCGAGCACTCACATGCGCATACGAATGCGTGGAAGGAATTAAAAGAGTTACGCTTCAAGCTAAATCAATGTTGCACGATAAGGAAAGAAAGATGGGAAGTATATCCTAAATGTCATGTATCCTCTCAAAGATAGATATGGACGTCATTATACTGATCCGCAAGAATCTATTAGATACTTACTCATGACTTGTAGAACTTATGAACCTAGAGCTCTGGTACCAATCTATCACGACCCAAAATCCAACTAGTCGTGTTGGCACCTAACCCAACCCGCTAGGTAAGCCAGTTAACAATTATCCAATTCCAGTGAAATTAATAAAATAATTAAATAGAAAAGTTAACTAAATCTTATACATCCTCCAAGGACTGGTTGTAAAAATCATGAGCTTTTAAGATTAGAATTTACAAAGATGGTATGAAATAAATACAGTATCTGTTGGAAAATTACATAAACAGATTTATTTATTCTAAGGCTACTTATGAATAATAGACAGCTACAACCGGGACGCAAGTACATCTTCAAATCCAGATCTCGTCGATCTCATCAACTTATGTAGCCAACATCTGCATGCAAGGTGTAGAAGTGTAGTATGAGTACAACCGATCTCATGTACTCAATAAGTAACAAACTTAACCTTAAGTTGAAAGTAGTGATGAGCTAGAACAAAGGTCGGGTCCAACATCAATATCCAACACAATGTGACTGGTGATTTGAGATTATGTAGTGTGGTACCTCGGGGTGGCTCTTGATGTAAATCTTGTGATGGAATGACTAGATGATTTGAACTACTATTGTTTTCCTTAATTTATTTCAAATTTATTTTTAATTATGTTTGATTATTTTGTTGTTTTATCACATATTTGATTTTTGTTTTTATTTGTTGACTTTGTTTTCTGTTGTTAGCTTTATTCTTATATTCTGGACAGTTTTTTATATGCCTAGTGAGTGTCTTGACTTGAACCTCGTCACTAATCCACCGAGGTTAGTCTTGATACTTATTGGATATCGATCGTGGTGTACTCATAATATACTTATGTATATTTTGTAAATTCGGGTATTGGAGATAGCGGTTCCAGGTAGTGAGAGCTTCTTTTGTCCATGTGATTCAAAGTTGAGCTGCTTGGATCATCGCAGTCCTTTGGAGTCCTTTCCTTACAATTATACTGTCAAATTCTCTATCTAAACAATATTGTATTTTTAGATATTATCTATGTATTAGGTTAGAGTTTGGTGACTATGTACCACCTAACCTTGGGGATTTTTCGTGATTATCGCTGGATAGGCTTGTATCATCTTTATTTCTACAATTATTATAAATTTTTCTTTATAATCGTATATTTAATTGGTTTAACTATTGTAAGCGACCAGTTATTCTAGTTTTTGAGACTGTGTCATCACGATCATTAAGGTGAGATTTTGGGTCGTGATAATCCTCAACATGCATATATATATAAATTCGCACAAAGACACTCATCGTGCCAATACTCTCTCATTCTCACCATGCATGTACATGAGAGACTAGCATGCATGATGCAATGCATATGTGCAAGAGGGATAATTATGCATGGTGTACGTATATATACAAGAAATTCTCGATATGCATAATATATGACCATAACTAAACATATAGTACAACATAATTTAGCCCATCATGCCAAAATAAAATTTCAAAAGCCAAGGCATGATCTTTAGCATGCATAATAATGCTCAAGTAAAACAAGTAAAGCATGTCACAAGTAGAACATATATAAAAACAAGCATAGAAAAGCCTAAAATCTACAAGGCATTGGTACAACCATGGTATCCGTATAAATACTCGTCACCTCGCATATACGTCTTCCCAAGAACGTCACATGTTGCACATAAATCCATTCTAGTAAACAATTCGTCAAGTCAAATTTAAGAAATATACTTACCTTATCTCAGGCTAGCTCTATTCTTTAAAATATGTCTTTCTTGATCTAGATCCATCAAATGGGCCCAATATAGCCCAAAGAGTATTTAATGAAGCCAAATAAAGCTATTAACAATATTTCAAAAGTTAATAAAAAGTTAATCCGAACCCGCATGACCAAATCTCAAAATAAAAGTAGGATACTATTGACTCATAATATCATGAGTACAAATATGCGATTGATTTCAAATCTGAGTTCAAATAAGTTTATAAAATTTCAAAACATACTTTCTTAACTAAAAAATCCTCTTTTTCTCAAGTGGATCCTTGAATCTAAGGCAAAATTGATGATAGATTAATGTTACAATCATAGATTTGAGTAAGAATCATTTAACCATTATCTTAGGAGAAAATCACTTCGGAAACCACCTCAATCCAAGCTCTCCAAATCTTAAAATGATAAAATAAAGTCCAAATACTAAATGATTTTATATACACAAGTGCAAAAATTTTAGTACATATTTTCAGAAATAACAGCATTGGTCTTCCTTTACTAAAATAGTCATAACTTTTTGTGTAGACGACAGAATGACAAAGGTTTGAATTTCTTAAACTAGATTCAAAGGGCTACAATTATCATCAAGACATTATCACCAAATTCTTTATAGATTTGGGTCATTTTCTTGTGAAGTTAGGCCAAGTAGAGAAAATTACATTTCAGCACTTTAATCTTTCATAATTTGTCCAAATGCGTCAAAACTCAACTGCGCCTATCGAGTCCCCTCCAAAGCATTCCAACAAGTCCAAATATCCTATATATCCTTGTCCAAAGTCGCAAAACATGAACGAAAGTTCTGTGATGCCAAATTAACTCTCAAGTTAAATTTATGAACCTTAAAATTTTAATTATCATGCAATAGTACCGAATTGCACCCAAGCCCCTCGGCTCCTAATCCGCATGTACAAGTCCAAGTTCATCATGTGAACCTATCGAAACTATCAAATCATGATTCTGAGCAGTTTTCTCAAATCATTGACTTTGATCAACTCTCTTAACTTAAGCCTTAAAGTAGGAACGAAGTATTCCAAATCCTTCCTAAACCTCTCGGAACCCAAACTAATCATAATGGAAAGTCATAAATTACCAAAAAAACATATGGTAAGTCTCAAATTATAAAATATGATGCTAGAACTCAAAACAACCAGTTAGATCATTACAAGTTATCAAGCAAAGGCAGCCAGAGCCTCTGAAAGGGGTCACTGGTTGCAGATCGGAGGTTCTATGAGGTCCACAACTCATTTATGGAGATTGTAATTTAGTTATTAATATTCTTTGGTTTTATCAAAATGAGATTAAAATTTTATCGAACTCTTATTCATTAATTTTGCAAGAAATGACAAAAGGGGAATGTTTCTCATGTTGAGGTTTTTTAGGAGACACATAAGAGAAAGAAGAAGGACGCTACAAGAGAAAGATGGTTCGGCCCGTGTGCTAGGAAGACTTATGTAAGATCATAACTTCAAGACTTTATTTTTTATAACATTAGCTTGTTTATATAATACGTATTATTTTTAATTCGGGAAGGATTTCGTAGAGGCTTGGACGAATGATGTCAGGCCCGATTGGTCGTTTTGAGTATTAGCACTTAGATAGGTAGTTTGAGGTCATGAGTAGTTGCACATGATGTATTAAGTCTTGCGTGTATCGTCGGTTTTGGTTTTCGAGTTGTTTGGAATTCATTTGGAAGAATGGTTCTTAAATAGGAAGCTTTAAGTTGGAAGAGTTAACCAAGTTTGACTTTTGTGTATTTGACCTCGAATCAGAGTTTTTATGGTTCCGTTAGTTTCGGATGGTAGTTTTGGACTTGGGTGTATGCTCGTATTTGTATTTGGATGTTCCTAGAATGTTTTAGCACTATTTGGCTAAGATTGGAAATTTAAAGATTTAGAAGTTCCTTAAGTTTGACCGTGATTTGACTTTATAGCTATAGGGATCACATTTTGTTTTTGGGACTTGTGATAGGTCCATTTTTCTATTTAGTACTTGCCTGCAAAATTTGGTGTAATTCGGAGTTGGTTTGATAGGAATCGGACGCGTGGTTATGTTTTTAGAAGTTCTTGAAGTTCATTGTGATTTTCATGTGTTATGGTGTCTGATTCGGGGTTTTGGATGTTATATTAGTGTTTTTATCACACGAGCGAGTTCATATGATGCTTATGTAGTTGTGGGGATGTTTAGTTTTGAGCTGCAGGGGCTCGGGTGAGTTTCGAATGTGATTCAGAGTATTTTGAGATGTTGTAGTTTTGCTAGTGTGTTGCTAGTCCCTCAGGTCTCGCAAATGTGAGACACTATTCGCATTTACGATCCTTGTATTTACGAGGTGGGGGTCGCATTTGCGAGGTTCGCTGGGTTTTTGAAGGTTCGCATCTGCAAAGAAATTGTTCGGTTTTGTTATTGGGGGCCTGGGCTAAGTTGGATCGCATTTGCAATCACATGATCATTTTTGCGAAGGGCCAGAATTCGCAAATGCGAAGTCGGAGTCGCATTTGCAACATTCCCTGGGGTCATCAGGAGTCGCATTTGTGATGGTTTGTCTGTATTTCAGTGGGTTCGTATTTGCAAATCTTGTGTCGCACTTGTGAACATGTGGCGCATTTGCGACATCTGCACCTGAACAAAAGGGCTGGAAGATGGGATTTTGGTCTCATTTTCATAACTTTGAACCCCAGACTCAGTAGGAGGTGATTTTTGGGATTTTCACATACAACCATTGTGTAAGTGATTTTGATCAATTTTCAATTGTATCACATGATTATTATGAGATTTAACATCAAAATCATGAGATTTGAAGGAAAATTTGGGGATTTTGTCTATGTTTTAAAAAATAAAATTTTGAGATGTAAGAGTTGAATTGGACTCGGATTTGAAAATAAAATACATAAATGGACTCGTGGAGTTATGGGAAGTCAAGATATACCCTTGGACCCGAGCTTTGACCGGGCGGGTACATGATTGACTTTTGTTGACTTTTGGAAAATTGTGTAAAGATCTTAACTTTATTTATTGAAATTAGTTTTTCTTGCATTCTTTGATGTTATTAAGTTGATTTTTGTTAGATTTGAGTCGAGTGGAGGTGAATTTTAAAGGAAAAGCTATTTTGAGTGTTGAATTGGCCTAGTTGAGATAAGTGTCTTGTGTAGCTTTGTTGGGAAAATTTTTGTATCTAATTGATATTGTTTTCTACTAGCAGGGGTGATGCATATACAAGGTGACAAGTGTATATGTATGTGCCGGGATTTCTATGCTCGGGAGGGAGAAATTATGTGCTTCTTTGTGCCTTTGTTGAACTTGACGATCCCTTAACCTATGCTCTGTTAAACTCTATGAATAGTAAACTCAATTAACTATGTTAGAAATCATTTTAGGACATATGACATCTTAAAAAGGATTTAATGTTCCGTTTTCTAGAATCACTTGCATACTTAACTTGATCATACTATCGAGAAAAACTTGATCGTAGTATCGGGAATCTATATCTACATTTGATATTGCCATGTTACTTGATCTTATTTATTCGTATTAAGAGATCATGATTGAAGTCTTGGGGCTATGCTTAACATGATGAGTATTTTCGTGTGGTTTTTATGATGTTGGCACGATGAGTATTTCCGTGTAGTGTGAAATGAGATTGTGTTGTTGGTTATTACCGTGCAGAAAAGAATGGATAGTGGATTTCTATTATGGTTACTCATTCATTAAGCACTTACATGACGTTTACTCTGATTTTTATTACGTTTGATGTTTCGCATGATACCTTCCATTTTGGTTACTTATGTGGTTATCTCTGTATTTTCCCTTTTGCCCGTACTGTTATAGCTATGCCTTTATCTTGTCTGTTACTATTACACTTGCGCTTTCACTTGATTTACTTCTATTACATGTCCTCTTCGAATTCATGCCTTTAATTTTTATTAGTCATACCTACTATATGCCTCTAATTGTCACGTGATGTAATTGTTAGATGCCTTAACCTACTACATGTCACCACTTACTACATGTCTTCACTTAACATATGCTTCTATTTTCCACATACTTTTAGGTGTTAATTGACTTAACTTGATACATATTTTCACTCATTACATGTTTTAACCAGCTTTATGCCTCCACTCACTATATGTTCAACTTACCATATGCCTTCGCTGGTTGAATGCTTCTATGTGCTATGTGCTATGTGCTTCTACTTGCTACATGATTTCATGTATCGAATGTGTTCCTTTAATCCTTGTTCTTACTTGATAAACATCTTTTCTAATTTCATATGCTACTCTCCTTTTCTTAACCGGATTGGGCGACTTGTAGATTGGTTGTGTGATATACCTTGTGGGAGCTTGTTATTATATATGGTAGACTAGTTTTACTATTGGACTGCCCATTCTACTCTGTTAAGTTGTACTACCTAGTTGGGTACTATGCGTTCATTTTTTAGTTATGTTGTTAACATTTCCTGTGTTTTATTATTGTTGTAGATTCATATGATATTGTTGATATTATGGATCGAGTTTCGCGCCGCAATGGTATTGAAATAAATTGATATTGTGGATTGGATTGCACGCCACAATGGTGTTGAAATCAATTGATATTGTGGATCGGGTTGCACGCCGCAACAACACAAGAAATGATATGACATGAAGAAATAAGGGCGGAATATGATATAACAGATGATGACATGGTTGGATTGGGTTGCGCACCGTAACGGATTCGGTGTGTTGTAGTTGTTTGTAGCTATAGAATTTATACTCGGTGTTGCGATATGAGAATTGAGACTTTGATATTCTGAGTCCATCTGTCTTTGTACTCTTGTTTTATTCATAACGTGGTTATGTGTGTATCTTTTCTCGTATCTGCTCTTTACACTTATCATTTGCACAGGTACAAATATAAGTAGGTATCTTTTAACTTAAAACCTCGTCACTACTTCACCTAGGTTATTTAAGATATTTATTGAGTACATGGAGTTGGTTGTACTCGTGCTACACTTATGCACCTTGCGTGCAGATTTTGGAGTTGTGTCGCGGTGGAGGAAAAAGCTGGCATCGAAGACGTCCCAGCGTTCCAGATTCAAGCTATTTTTTGTTCATGGTAGTTAGAACTTAAAATTCTGTTTATGTAAACTTTGGACAGATACTGTAATTATTCTTCATTACAGTTTGTAAATTTAAATCATAGTGGCTCATGACTTATACCATAAGCTTTTGGGGTAGTTGTATCCTATTGGATTTTAGTTTCTATTATATTCAATGTTGATTTCTTAGTTTAGTTGTAATTTATGTTGTTTGACTTAGCTAGCGGTTTGAGTTAGATTCCATCACGATTAGATTGATTTCGTGATAGAATAGTACCACAATCTAATCTGTCACCGGATGATATGAATTCAATATAGATAGAGGTGGTAGGTGGTGTACAGAAAGGTAGAGCCGGCAGGCTTGGAGTATGCATTTCTCGTGTCATCCAACACCGTTTTCATCTGGTGCTTCTACTTTACAAAATTAAAAAAAATAAAAGTGATACTGACGAAACAAGAGAAAACACACTAACGCTAAATTTATTAAACTATAAAATTAATGAAAAGCACGTGATTGAATCTGATGATGAGGATGAGACTGAATTTGATGAGGAGTAAATTATTGTAGTTATTTGTTACCGTTGGGATATTTAAACTTTATTGTGAATTTTAGACTTAGTTGTGATAGTCATTTTGATTTATTTTGAGTGATAGTTGAATATTTAGACTTGATTTGATTGGTGTTTGAATTTTTAGGCTTGAGTAAATGGAGTATGAATGTTTAGGATTTTATTTGAATGTTTAATTCTTTAGTTGTTTGAATTTTATGAGGTTTGCTTGGTTGAAATTGATGTTCAGTTAGATGCTTAGTTTCTAATTGTTGATTTTGCTATTTGGCAGGTGATGTAGCTAATAAAAGAGCAGAATACTGTAAAGAATATACCTAGAGTTTCGACTACTATAATCCAATAATATGAATGTTTGCGACTACAATGGTGAGATATTATAATAAATTTTTCCAGATAGTTCAACATTACCGACTACAACAGTCATAAATTTTAAATAAGTAATTATTTATTTACTTAAATATTCTGACTACGATAATCGAAATATTTAATAATATTTATTTATTAAAATATTTTACTATAATAGTCGATAATATTTAAATAAATAAATATAAATTTAACCTTTCAATTACCATAACTGAAATAATCGATTATTTTCTAGTTGTATCAGTATTTAAACTATTCGATTATTGTGGTCGAAACTTTTAGACTAATTTAGTCGAAAGATAATTAAACAGTTAGAAAGGAATCGAAAATGACCGATTTTCAACTACTTTCTGTCAGTTTCTGCAGTTGAAGAATATTAATTTTCCTGATAGTGTATTATGGGGGAAAATGTTTTAAAAAATTGAATGAATTTAGAAAAGGATTCAAGTGAAAATACTAGAACAACTCTTCTAAATCAAACACGAGTATAATTGGATGGTATAATACAATAGATAAGCTCTAGAATTGAAAGATGAAACCAGCTCAGCTCTTAAACAAATAGACTAGTTTCTTTGGTACGGTCCACAATCGCACCTTGATGGTGAAAAGTTTTAAGTAGAATGAAAAAATAATAATTAAAAAATACGAAGCAAAATAGGATTCAATAAATGAGGGCTAGTCTTTGTCACGACCCGAATTTTCACGCGGGACCGTGATAGTGCCTAACGCTATATTTGCTAGGAAGCCAACATTAGAGGGTTACGACATTAAAACAAATTAAGTATATATACGGAGTTTTATTACCAGCCAATATATGGTACCAAAAATAACAAACTAAATAGTATACGATCCTGCAGAAATAATACTAATCTCTAGCTACCCAGGGTTTGGAGTCACAATTCACGAACTACTAAGAATATACTACAAGTATTTGGCTGAAAGAATATATATATATATATACATGTTCTGAACTAAATAAAACAACAACTAAATAATAAGGAAGAGACTCCAGGAATCTGTGGACGTCGGCAAATCTACCTCGTATCAACGTGCGAATAGTCTGCTACAACTCGAACTCAGTTCGGACCTAAACCTGGATCTGCACAGAAAGTGCAGAGTGCAGTATCAGTATAACCGACTTCATGTACTGGTAAGTACCGAGCCTAACCTCGGCGAAGTAGTGACGAGGTTAGGACAGGAAACCACATAAAACCTGGTCATATATAATCATGATATTGGAAATAACAGCAAATAAAAAATTAAACAACAATTAATGGGAGGGGGACATACAGTGGGACATTTCAACACAAGGAGTGAGAAAAACGAGAAGGCAGAAATAAACAGTAATTAACAAACAACCAAATTAAGCAACTAAAATAGGAAGGAAATCTGCACGGCATCACCCTTCGTGCTTTTACTCTCAGCCTCATCAAATAACAAATAGGAATGCACGGCATCATCCTTCGTGCTTTTACTCTCATCCTCACCAAATTATAAATAAAGATGCACGGCATCACCCTTCGTGCTTTACACTCTTCCTCGCAATATAAATAAATCATGCACGGCATCACCCTTCATGCTTTACACTCTTCCTCACCATATAAAATAAATTATGCACGGCATCACCCTTCGTGCTTTACACTCTTCCTCACCAATCACAGAATCATTAACAACAGATAAAGAGAAATTTTCACAATTTAACGTCTCAACCTCGAATAAATGTTCACAATGTTATCCATCTCGGTGGAACCAGGTACAGTTCTCCCAACAGTTCAATAGAAACAATAAGCATGGATAATAGACTTTAAGGTTACAAGAATAACAAGAATGGACTTTCACTTGCATGTTATGACTCGAGTACAACGTATAGATACTCTTCACCTCACCTATACATCGCTTTCAACAATAAAACACGTAGCAAGTAATCACACAATACTTATTCCCTCAAGCTAAAGTTAGCACAACACTTACCTCGATTTCGCAAGCCACTCACTGCTCAAATACAGCTTTCCCTTTAGAATTCACCTCTAACCCACTTGTATCTAATCATAATTAGTTTAATATCATCAATTGTCAAAGGAATTGACTTTAATGAATAATTACTGATTTCCTGAATTTTTCCAAAAAAAAAAAGTTAAAAACTGACCCCGGGCCCGCTTTGGTCAAAACTCGAGGTTCGGATAAAAATTCGTTTACCCATTCACCCCCGAGCCCGAATGTGTAATTAGTTTCGAAATTTGACTAATTAGAGGTCTAAATTTCAATAATACAAAATTCCTTAATTCTACCCAAACCCCTAATTTCTACCATGTAAAACTTAGATTTTTGGTTGAAAATTAATGAAAAACAATGGTTAATTGGGAGAGAGTAGTTTAGAATCATTTACCAACACTTTGAGAAGAACTTGTCTCTTGAAAATCACCTCTAAGCCTTCTTGGTTTTGAAAATACGAAAGAATGGTCAATTCTCGTTTTAGGTTCTATTTTAATTCGTTGGACATGTCTTATTCGCGTTCGCGATGGTTTGCGGCCAGAAGGCCTAAGCGTTCGCGAATAGATGCTCGCGTTCATGATGGTTTGTACCCCCTTCCATCGCGTTCGCGACCCAGTGGTCACTTTCGCGTAGAAGAACGTGACTCTCCTCCCCCAAGTCCCTTAACCTATCGCGTTAACGGAAGATTGATCGTGTTCGTGAAGGGTACCACCCCCCAGTGCTTCGCGTTCGCGACCAGTACTTCACGTTCACGAAGAAGGATTTTTCCCTCAGCCTGGTTTACACTTCGCGATCGCGAGAGAGGCTTCACGATCGCGAAGAACAAATAACATGTGCACCAGCAAAAACAAAGACAACAGAATTTCTAAGTTTAAAACATCCTGAAACTCACCCGAGCCCTCGGGTATCCAAACCAAACATGCATGCAAGTCTAAAAACACCATACATACTTTCTCGTGAAATCAAATCGCTAAAATAACACAATGAAATTCTCAAGAACACTTTAAACTTTCTATTTTCTCAACCGGACGTCCGAATCACGTCAAATCAACTTTGATTTCTATCAAATTTCAGAGACAAGAATTAAACATTATAATATACCTTTACTGGGCTCCGGAACGTAAATACGGGCCCGATACCAATGAGTTCAAACATTAATCAATTTCTTTAAATCCTTTTAAACTTCAGTCTAACAATTTTCGTCAAAAATTCATTTCTCGTGCTAGGGACCTCGGAATTCGATTCCGGACATATGCCCATATCCCATATTTTATTACGGACCCACCGGGACCGTCAGAACACGGGTTCGGGTTCGTCTTCTCAAAACGTTGACCAAATTCAACTAAAATAATGTTTAAATCCCAAAAATTATTATTTCATAAATGTTCACATAAAGGCTTTCCGGATTCATGCCGGACTACGTACGTAAATCGAGGTGAATGAAAATAAGGCTTTTAAGGTTAACGAGCTCAGAATAGAGTCTTAATTCATAAGATGACCTTTTGGGTCATCACAGTCTTTTAGTAGAGAAATTCATGTTATATACCTACTTGACACAAACTAATTACCCGTTTTTACCTACTCTCAAAATAGTTACACTATACACCTAGACATGTTCCCATTTTTCTGATTCATTCTTCTACTGCAACTATGCAGTTTAAAGTTGCCATGTACTTTTTCCCCATAATTTTTTCTCCCTTTCTCTTTCTTCACTTTCTCTAATTGGATTATCTCCCTCCCTATAATCTCTGATCTATCTTTTTGTGATGACTCCATAGGTTATTTTTAGTTTTAGTGGAGACCCTGATTAGCTCTGTTTAGTATTTTTTGATTTGCGTGCACAGTCCATACCTATTTCTGAAAAATTGTTATGTGAAAAACTAAAGAAAATATGAATTCTTACCTTAAAATGATTTGAGTTGACTACGGTCAACAATTTGTGTAAACGGAGTCGTATAGGTATTTTGATGATCTCAATGGATCCGCATCGTGATTTTGGACTTTGGCATATGCCCGAATTGACTTTATAGTTATCGACTTATGCGTATGCCCGAATCGGTTAAGAAAGTTTAACGTTTGACCGTAGGTTAACTTTATGGTTACCGATTTTGGATTTAGGTTTCGGAACTTTGATAGAGGTTCATTTACTATTTAAGACTTGTGTGCAAAATTTAGTGCAAAACGGAGTTGATTTGGTAGGATTCGGATGCTCGGTTGTGAACTTGGTAGTTCTTGAACCTCATTGAAAATTTCATGCATTTTGATGTCATATTCATTGTTCTAAGTGTTATTTTTGTGTTTTGATCGCGTGAGCGAGTTTGTATGATGTTATTACACTTGTGAGCAAGTTTGGTTTGGAGCTCGAGGGGCTCGGGTGAGTTTCGGACGTGCTTCAGATGATTTTGAATAGTGCAAAGGTTGTTGGTGCAATATCAGTTCTGGTGTTTGCTGCACATCTCGCATTTGCAAGGTCTGGCTCACATTTTCCGAGCCTCGCTTTTGCGAACAAGAGTTCATATTTGCGTGCATGGGCTGGTCTAGGTGAACCTCGCATTTGCGAGAAAACTGTTCGCATTTGCGAATAGTCAGTGGTCGCACTTGTGATCTTAGAGTCGCATTTACGACTCAGTATACTCTTGATTATCTTAGGAATTGCGAAGAAGCTTGTCGCATTTGCGAAGGTGGGTTGTTCGCATTTTCAAGCTAAATGTCGCATTTGCGACATCTGGGGCCGTTGTGATAGGGTTCACATTTGCAATCCTTGTCTCGCATTTGAACCATTCTATTCTTGTTCTTTGACTGATGGCAATGATACACACATCATCCACAGCTGAGTCGAAACCGGAGCCCCAGGTTGCATCCATTACCAAGGGTAGGGGTCGGACCAAGATTCTAACGACCCAACCTGTTGTTTTGAGCATTTTATTCTGCTAAGCTATTTAAAGGCTTGGGTAGCTTCATTTGATGTATTATGACTTGTGTAAATCGTCGATTTTGGTTTTCGAGTGATTCGAGATTTATAGGGGAAGAATGATTCTCAACTAGGAAGCTTTAAATTGGAAGAGTTGACCATGCTTGACTTTTGTGTATTTGACCCTGGATCGGAGATTTGATGGTTCTATTAGGTGAAGATGGTGAATTTGACTTTGGTGTATGCCTGGATTTGCATTTGGACTTTTCTTGAAGGTTTTGGCGTTAATTGGCAAAAATTGGTAGTTTGAAGGTTTGGAAAGTTCATAGGTTTGACCGGGAGTTAAGTTTGATAATATTGAGTTCAAATTGTGTTTTTGGGAATTGGACTAGCTTCTTTATGTCATTTGGGACTTGTGTGCAAAATTTGAGGTCATTCCGAGTTGATTTGATATGATTTGACACCAGTTTTGGAAGTTGAAAGTTCAAAAGTTTATAAAGTTTGATTTGAGGTGCGATTTGTGGTTTTGATGTTGTTATGTGTGATTTGAGGCCTCGAGTATGTCCGTGTTATGTTTTGAAACTTGTTAATATGTTCGGATGGGGTCTCGAGGGGCTCGGGTGTGTTTCCGGTTGGTTCCGAATCATTTTGGGCTTTGTGGCATTGGTTGAGGGTGCTGGTTCTAGTGTCCGCATCTACGCAGGTTTGGTCGCAGTTGCGGAGTATCTATCATAATGGAGAAGTTTTTTTGTTGTCGAGAAGTCGCAGGTGCGGGAAGTTGGGCCGCATCTGTGGAAGCACAGAAGCTGTGAGCTGGGGCGCAAAAGCAAGGCTCTTCGTAGGAGCGGTTGGAGGCTTGCATGTGCCAGAGGTCGAATTTCAGTGACTTTCCACAAAAGTGTAGTTCTTTCTCAAAATAAACATCGTAAAAGCGGCATATGGTCCGCAAAAACGGAATGTCTGCAGAAGCTTATAAATTCGAAGGTTTGTTCATTTTGTCATATTTTGAGTTGGAGACATCGAATTTGGGCGATTTTGAAGGTGATTTTCACCACATTGATTGAGGTAAGTATTTCTACTCGGTTTTGATTATATTTCGTGATTCCATCTTTGATTTTTGGTATTTAATTGGTGATTTCAAAAGAGGAATTGGGAGTTTTTGTCTAAACTTTCCTAAAGTAAATCTTGAGTATTGGACATTAATTCGAAGTCGGATTTGATTGAAATTAATATGATTGGACTCATAATTAAATGGGTTGTCGCGTTTTGTGAGTTTTATCGGGTTCCGAGGTGTGGACCCGATTTTGAGTTTTTGGTTGAGTTTGAGTAAATTTGTAAAGATTCGACCTTTATCACTTTAGATTGTTTCCCTAGGCTTTATTTGATGTTTTTGAGTTGCATTTGAATAGTTTCTAGTTGTTCGGATGTTAATATGCGCGGGATGGCATTTCTAGAATACTAATTGGCTTGCTCGGTATTGGATTTGACTTGTTCGAGGTAAGTAACATTTCTAAACTTGGTATTGAGGGTATCTATCCCTGGAAAACATGTTTCTTGTATTGTGTTGGGATGACACACATGCTAGGTGACAAGCGTGTGGGCATGCATCGTGGTAATTAAGATACAGTTGATTCTTTTGTACTGTGTTTTTAGCAAGTCTTGTTCCACCCGTGAAATCCTTGCTTGTTAGAGTAATTGGAATGTGATTCATATTAGAAATCGTGTTTAGGCTATATGCTTATTTGGTTGAGACTAATGGGGCTAATTCTTTTGTTTTGAGTTATCCACTTTAACTGCAATTATGTAATCCTTCATGATTCTTCATTTGCATGTCATATCTCAGTCTTTGTTATCATTCATTATCACATCACATGTTATTATTGTTTGGACTAAGTAGTATGAGATTGTAAGTCCTTGAGACTTGAGAGATTGAAGACTGAAGTGGGCCTGAGAGCCGTGTTGTGAGTGGCATATTTGCTCGGGCTGTACGCCCCAGCAGGCCATATTAGCGTTATGATTATTCTTATTATTGTGGATCGGGCTGCACGCCACAAAAGGCCTTATTGGCTTAATTATTATTGTGGATCGTGATGCGCGCCGCAACAAACCTTATTGGCTTTTGATTAGCGTTTGGGCAGGATTCGCCCCTCTGGAGTCAGACACACCAGAAGTGAGCACATGCACAGTGATATAAATACACGTGATTTAGTGAGGGACTTATGAGCCAAGCACCGGTACAGTGCTAAATGATTGTGTGTATGATGAATTGGGCATTTGAAACAGACAGCTTGAGTATGTTGACGGTGCGAGTACCTGGAGTTATCACCATGAAATCATTCATTTGACATGCATACTGGACTGTAGGCTTAGAGATGCATTTTTTCTCATGCTAGACGGTATTGTGACATTTTTTATTTGACATGTATAATTGATATGTAGGCTATTGTTTGATGCTATTTTCTGTTACTAGTTTCATTGTTGTAGTTGTTGTTAATGTTGTTACTATAATTGTTTTTCCCCCCTTTTTCCTTATCGTCCTTCTTCCCTCTATTTTTTCTTTCTTCTTCATCTTTCTTCTCCGTCTTTTTCCTTTCTCTCTTTTCACCTTTTCTTGAGCCAAGAGTCTACTGGAAACAGCCTCTCTACCTGCCAGGTAGGGGTAAGGTCTGCGTACATACTACCCTCCCCAGACCCCACTTGTGGGATTTTACTAGGTATGTTGTTGTTGTGTTAGGCATAAAGATGTATATTCCTCATGCTAGATGATATATGTTAATTGATGAGTTGAAATGTATATTGACATGTAGCCATAGAGACGTACTTTCCACATGCTAATTGGTAAACAAAAATTCTTATCAAGGGTTGTGAATTGGAAATACAGTTCCATTGGTAAACTCATGTTTAGCTGATTTTGCGTTTTAATAATCGGACTTGACTAGTATACCTGGAAAGCATGTCTACTTTTCCGTAATAGTGAATGAGGTGAGCATAATATCTTTTTAGTTATTACTTTTACTGCCTCCATTATTTTATTATAGGTCAATATTGGCTATTAGTGATAGAGACTGACATTCTTCCGAGCTTGTCAGTGCTTTCAACCTAAGGTTAGGTTTGTTACTTATTAAGTAAATGACGTCGGTAGTACTCATACTACACTTCTGCACCTTGCATGCAGATTTTGGAGGTAATATTGATGTGTATGGTGGAATCTGGCATTGAAGATGTACCTGCATTCCGGTTATAATTGCATATTCTTCTTGATAGCTTTAGATAGGTAAATCTGTTTATGTATATTTCAAACACATGGTGTATATATTTCATACCACCTTTGTAAATTCTAAGTCTCAGAAGCTCGTGACTTGTACTACTAGTTTTTGGGGTATTTTATAAAGTTTTAGTTGCTTCATTTATTGATCCCTTATTATTCTCAATTTAATTGTGTTGATTGTTAGTT
The DNA here is from genome assembly GCA_005239505.1 of Nicotiana paniculata. Taxonomy (NCBI): domain Eukaryota; kingdom Viridiplantae; phylum Streptophyta; class Magnoliopsida; order Solanales; family Solanaceae; genus Nicotiana; species Nicotiana paniculata. The sequence goes on along the minus strand of ML332491.1, from coordinate 26,168 downwards.
CGCTTACCTAGCAGATTGGGTTAGGTTCCATCACGACTAGTGGATTTTGGGTCGTGACAAGTTGGTATCAGAGCTCTAAGTTTATAGGTTCTATAGTCATGAGCAAATGTCTAGTAGAGTTTTACGGATCGGTATGATGACGTCCATACCTATCTTTGAGGGGCTACAGGGCATCTAGGATATACTTCCTTTCTTTCCTTATTTATCGTGCGACATTGATTCACCTTGAAGCGTATATATTTGATTTCATTCCATCCACTCGTGTGTTATATGGGTGCTCGGTATCAGTTGCGCACTAACGGCTTGTGATTCCCTGGATGGGGTGCGATATGTGTTGTTTTTGTTTTGGTGATTGGCCAGTCTGGAGGACTTGAGGGCAGGATTGGGTCATAGCCTGGGTTTGCTGGTTTCAGATGGGTAAACATGTACTTTTGGGCTTATATGTCAGGTAGTATCCCTAGTAGCAGGATTTATGACTCGGCGAGTGGTTGGATAGATGTATGATGAATATGAGGTGATGGTGGGGTGTTTACAAATGGCTTTGATATGACGAGAAGGACTGCTTAGGATGTGAAATGGAGTATTGGATGCTTGATTTCTATTTTGATGTGTTGTACAATCTCGAGTTATGATCGTGTTGAGGGATCTATCATGTTTTTCAGTTATGAGATGAAGTAGATTCTTAAGTCTTGTTGACGAGTTTAGACTCGGGCTGATTAAGTGATGGCGTGGTGCCTATGGCCATCACTTCACTATAAAAGCCAATTTTTTCCAGAATCAAATTTCATGTTCTGTTATAATATATGTTTTCTATAACAACAATTTCCTATAAAATCCAAAAATATCTGGAGCAAACGAGGTTGTTATAGAGAGGTTTAACTGTACATGTTTTGGACTTCAACACGGTTCAGCTTGATGAGATTTTAGCCAATGAGGAGGAGTCGGTGGATATTCAAGACCGGCAGGTTCGAAAGTTGATATCCAGGAGTTTTTCTTCTAGGAACGTGCAATGGAGAGTTCAGTAGATTAAGGAGGCTATGTGGGAATCTGAGTCCCATACGTGGAATACATACCCGCGCTTTTTTACAAGTCCGTGTTCTTTTCTATGTTCGTTCGAGGACGAACGTAGAGGTGGTGAAAGTGATAACCCCGCAGGCCGTTTTGAGTATTAGCCCTTATTTCCATGTTCTGAGACCTCTCATAGCTTCATTAGACATTATATGACTTTCCTGCATGGTCCGTGTTGCTTTTCCTACATTCTTGTGTGCATGTATGGTTTGGAGCCTGAGGAGCTAGAGTGAGTTTCAGATTGGTTTCGGACCATTTTTAGACTTGTGGAACTGCTGGTTTTTCACCTGGTGTCCAGTGCTTCGCGAACGTGGCCGGCCACTAGGGAACACGTAGTGTTGGGGATAGCATGGGGAGAGCTAATGGCTCTTCATCGCGAACGCACCATGGATCGCGAACGCGGAGGCTTGGCTAGGAAGAAGCCTTCGCAAACACGATGAAAGCTTCGTGAATGTGAAGGCTAAAAGTCATGTGTACTTCGCGAACGCGTCAGGTGCTTCGCGAACGCGAAGGACTCATAACGCGCAGCTATTTTAAAAGCTCAATGTCGGGGTTATTCCATTCAACACCATTTTTGAAAGCTAGAACTCGGATTAGAGAGGATTTTGAGGAGATTTTCATCTCAACTTCATTAGTTATAAATTTTAACTAGTTTTGATGTATTTCCATAATCACCCATTGATTTTTAACTTAATCTATGAGTTCCATAGTAGAATTTAGGGGTTTTGCATAGAAATTAGGGCTTTTTCCAAATTGAGATTTAGACCTCAAACTGAGTTCGGATTTCGAAACAAATCACATAATCAGGCTCAGAGGTGAATGGATAATCGAGTTTTTGTCTAAATCTCAGGTTTTGACCAAGCAAGTCCGGGGTTGACTTTTTCTAATTTCATTAAAACTGAATCTTTTTCACTTGTAGGTAGTTTCTAAAGCTTATTTTGAATTGCCCGCCTTGTCTCGCCACACACACATCAATAATTATCTCACCTTATCTCGCCACATGTGCAAACTCGACACACACACACACACACACACACATATATATATATATATATATATATATATTTATATATATATATATATATATTTATATATATATATAGAGAGAGAGAGAGAGAATGCCTTGTTTCGCCGCATGTGCAATATCGATAATAGTAATATCATGGCAGAACCTCGTGCAAACACTCCGACAATCCTCTCAACAAGTCCACATGTGAAAAAATCACAACAACACAACATATCAACTCACGTGTTTCACGAAAAACTCACGTGCCAATATCACCATCCGCTAGGCATGGTCACATGCTCAATGTCACAATACGCCCGGTATAGTCACAGGCTACCAGTCTAACCATATCGCAAGCAGATATACAGGAATACATGTACATGATCAATGACCATCAAGTTTTATACTCCTGGAGTGGTATAAATGGTACAGATGTGCAAACTCGATATACATACATACATACATACATACATATATATACATAGAGAGAGAGAGAGAGAAAGAGAGAGAGAGAGAGAGAGAGAGAGAGAGAGAGAGAGAATGCCTTGTTTCGCCGCATGTGCAATATCGATAATAATAATATCATGGAAGAACCTCGTGCAAACACTCCGACAATCCTCTCAACAAGTCCACATGTGACAAAATCACAACACAAAATATCAACTCACGTGTTGCACGAAAAACTCACGTGCCAATATCACAATCCGCTAGGCATGGTCACATGCTCAATGTCACAATACGCTCTGTGTAGTCACAGGCTACCAGTCTAACCATATCGCAGAGAAAGCAGATATACAGGACTACATGTACATGATCAATGACCATCAAGTTTTATAGTCTTTGACTAGTATAAATGGTATGTTACAGTGTATGCATGTGCAAGTGTACTATCACAGCTCAAGTCAACAATTAATATCAGAGACACTGAGTAGAACATTGTAAACAACACAACAAATCACCTAATATGCATGACACACACAAGAAAGTCACACCACCACACGAATATCATCAAGAATATGCCCCTAGGCCATCACATATCATCTCTGACATAGCCCTCCTTGTCTCGATACGTATGCAATAATAAAGTAAATCCCCGTCTTGTCTCGCCACACGTGCATCAACAATTATCACATTTTGTCTCGCCACATGCGCAAACCCGATATATATATATATATAGTCTAACTTGTCTCTCCGCATGTGCAATATCAATAATAATAATAATATCACGGTAGAACACCCCGATAATTCTCTCAACAAGTCCACATGTGCCAAAATCACAACATATCGACTCGCCCAATACGTACCCTTATGCCACAAAATTTTTAAAATAACAATACCAATATCACAATAATGCATAGCCCACGGATTAACAACAATGTACACAAGAATCTTTACACAAAATGAAATGGATGATTAAACTCAATAGATAATCCATGTAATAACAACTTTAGTCAAATGTATAAGAATAGTCTTAAGAGTCTAAGCCTGTCAATTTCTATATATAAGCACGTGTACACACTCGTCACCTCATGTACACGCCTTCCACATAATTCAAATAGTGCAATTAAACCCAAGCGTACGTGGTAGTTCTCTCACACAAAATTAGGCAAGATACTTACCTCAAAAGCCCTCAATCAATACTCTGAAAATAATTTTCTCTAAAATCCACCTCCGTTCAACTCAAATTTAACCAAAATCGACTCAATAGCATCAAACAAGGCAAGATAACCACTTTAAAGTAATAAAGTTAAGATCTTTACACAATTTCCAAAAAGTCAACAAAAGTCAAACCCGGATTCGTCCGGTCAAAACTCGAGTCAAAGGGTAGATCTTGACTATCCATAGCCACATGAGTCAAAATATGTGTTTTGTCTTTAAATTCGAGTACAGTTCGACTCTCAAATCACAAATTTTTATTTTTCAAAACATAGTAAAAAATCGCCAAAAATCTTCTTCAAATCTCATAATTTAGATCTTAAGTCTCATAATTTAGATCTTAAATCTCATAAACAATTATGTTATGTAATCAAAAGTGGATCAAATCACTTACCAATGGTTTAGTATGAAAATCTCTCCTCAAAATTGTCTCCCACCGAGTCTAAGACTCGGTGAGAGACTAAAACTGATAAAATGAGACTAAGTCCCAAAATACACAACATATAACCAGCTGCAGGTGTTGCATTTGAGACTTGGGATTTGCAAATGCGACCATCACAAATGCAGAAGAATGATCGTAAAAGTGACCCCGGCACAACTCTGGCAATGTTGCAAAAGCGACAAAAAATTCGTAAATGCGAACCAAGACCTCTATGCAAAAGCGACCTCCGGATCGCAAATACAGAAATCCCTAGCCCGGTGCCCCATTGCAAAAGCAACTCTAGCGCCCACACTGCCAGAACTCGCAAATGCAGTACCCACCTCTCAAATGCAAGGTACGCAAATACTAACATGATCTCGCAATTGCGAGACCTGAAGCACCAGCAAATCTAAACCTCTCTCAAACTCTCCGGAACACATCCGAAACTCACCCGAGCCCTTGTGGCTCCATACCAAACATCCAAACAAGTCTAAAAATATCATACAAGCTCGTCCGCACGATCAAAACACCAAGATAACGTCCATAACCACGAATCGAATACTAAAACACATGAAAATCACAATAAACTTCAAGAATTGCTAGAAACACAATCATGTCCGATTCCTACTAAACCAACTCGAAATGACACCAAATTTCGCAGAAAAGTGACAAAACGGACCTATTCCGAGTCCCGAACCCAAAATTCGAACCCGATAGCAGTAAAGTCAAACCTTGGTCAAACTTATAAAAATTTTAAACCTTCAAATTGCCAACTTTCGCCAAAAGGTATCAAATCAACCTAGGAACCTCTGAATCCAATTTCGGGCATCCGTCTAAGTCTATAGTCACCATCCGGGCCTAGCATAACTATCAAAACTCCGATTTGAGATCAAATACGCAAAAGTCAAGCTTGGTCAACTCTTCCAACTTAAAGCTTATAAAATAAGAATCATTCTTCCAAATAAATCCTTAAGCGCTCAAAAACTGAAACCGACCATACACGCAAGTCATAATACAAAATTTGAAGCTATTCAAGACCTCAAACCACTGAACGAAATGCTAAAGCTCAAAACAACTGGCCGGGTCTTTACAAGGGCAAGACAAGCTTCTTTGGTTCAGTCCACCATTGCACCTTGCACGTAACAAGTTTAAGGGGTGAAAAAATAATAATTAAAAAATACAAAGAAAATTAAGAATCCATAAATGTTGCTGATCGTTAATTAATAGGCATGTTATGATCTATAGAATGAGTAGATTGGGTAAACAATTTGAATTGGGTAGAAGGCAGGTAAATAATTTGGGTTTGGGTGTATTTGTGAACTTATCCCTTCTAGTGTGGGGCTTGCTATGGAATGGGTAGAGCCGGGTACATTATTTAGAATACTGGGTATAACCGGGTAAATTTTTTGGGTTGAGTAGCTATAGTTTATCCTAAAATGTTTCACTTCAAGAGAATCTCATGTTTGTATTTCTCAATAGACCTTTATTAGATTTTGTTCTTGAATGTAGCTTTTTACCTGAAATTTAGCTAGTCTTATTGAAGATTTGCATTTCTATTCAGCTTGCATTACTTAACTTTTTCTGTTTGGACTTTTTGTTGGTGTTGCGGATGTGTTGTACTTAACTTTTACTATACAGTTATTATAATACTCTACTATCTATTTTGGAGCTTTTAGAATATTAGTTTGCATGAATTTGTATTTGAACAGAATTAAATAAATAGCGACAAAAGGGTTATTGCTACGAGCATAATATTGACAAACGCAAATCCATCACTTGTTTGTCGCTAAATAAGAATGCAACATAAACTTGTTATTTAGCGACGGGTAATGTTTGTCACTAATATTTTTGTAGTATGTATTTGAATATCCTAGATATTATATATAAAACTTGTTGCAAAATGATAAAGAAGGCATTACAATCATAGATAATACGCTTTAATACTGAACTTTTATTTGATACATACATTGAACATAGAATGACGATTCTACTTGAGAAGGAATCTCTTCATCCAAAGAGCAGATCGTTTGGGGTATCTTTCGAGATTATTCTTGTAGTCTATAAAGTTGATGCCAAACCTCTGGCTGTATCCTGAACCCCATTCAAAGTTGTCGAAAAATGACCATGCAAAGAAACCATGAACGTTCACCCCCTCTCTGCAAAAAACAAATTTCAGAAACAGTTAAAAGATACATAACGTACGGTTAATAATCAAAATATTAAATTATATATACTCACGTAAAAGCTCCGTAAAGAGCCTTGATGTGGCGTTTACAGAAATCAACTCTCTGGATGTCATTCACCCTCTTCAACTTTAGTAATATTGGACTCACCCATTCCTATTGACAATACAAAAAAAAATTACGCAGAGATTCTTAACTTAATTAGTCAATATATGTAACTATAAAGAAATGATTCAAATTTCAATTGATCACTGGCTTACCGCACTCAGTGATGTAAATTTTGGGATTCTTGTAATGTTTCTTTATGTAAACAAGAAGCTTATAGAGTCCCCTTGGTGCAACAAAGAAAATACTCACACCCATCTGCACAATGTTAAATTTTTCAAACACAATAATAGGAAACAAAAAGCCATAAGTGTGAGCTTGATAAATCTAAATGCACAGCTCAGATTTATCCATGCAAGCTCGTATAAAACTCTGCCATAGTTAATGGTGAAGAGAATAAGAAAGCAGTTACAGGGAAGAAGAGAAGAGAATAAATATGTGTATATAAAAAATGAAGTAAATACAAAAATATATACTTGTAACTTAACTATAGTTGTGTCAACTAACTATAGTTCTAACAACCTAACTATGGTCACCACTAACTACTAATACTATAACTAACTCAAGATTAATACTATTACAATGCTAACTAATTAATCTTCACACTCCCCCTCAAGCTGGAGGGTGTAGAATGTTAAGCACTCCAAGCTTGCCTAAAAGAAAGGCATGTTGTGAATGGCCAAGTCCTTTAGTTAACAAATCAGCATGTTGATCCTTGGTCCCTATGAAGAAAGGCACGAGCAGACCTTATTTGATTCTATCACGCACAAAGTGGCAATCGATATCTATATGTTTGGAACGTTCGTGGAAGATAGGATTAGCTGCTATTTGTAAAGCTAACTTATTATCACAGTAGATATTCACTGGTTGTTTGATAGTCACACCTAGCTCAGCAAATAGCCCCAACAACCATACGACCTCTGTTGTCACTGTTGCTAAACTTCTATATTCTGCCTCTGCAGAGCTTCTTGATATTGTATGTTGTTTCTTTGATTTCAAGAGATGAGGGAGTCACCAAATTTGGTCAAGTATCCTGTAACAGACCTGCGTGTGTTTGGACAACTAGACCAATCAGCATCACAGAAGCAAGTTAAGCTATCTTCATTAGACTTGCCTAGAAGGATTCCCATCCCTTGCTCATGTTTGAGATATTTGACAACTCTCATAGTTGCATCCCAATGAGACTTTCTCTTGCATGAATTGACTAAGAGTCTGCACTGCAAACACGATGTCTGGCCTAGTGGTGGTGAGATAGATCAGCCTACCAATCAGTCGTTGATACTCAGTTGCATCAGATAGTATCTCGTCATTCATAACACCAGTGTGTCTATCAAACTCTGCAGAAGTAAACTTTTGATTGAGATCAATTGGGGTCAGAACAGGTTTGGCACCTCCTAGGCCAAGATCCGAAATCAATTGGAGACAATACTTTCTTTGGTTCAAAAGTATTCCATTCTTGGACCTCAACACTTCAATTCCCAGGAAGTACTTAAGATCACCAAGATCCTTGACTTTAAACTGTTGGTGAAGCACCTCTTTAGTTTCATAGATAAACTGTGTGTTTTTTCCAGTTATCAACAAATCGTCCACATATACTAACACTGCCACAAAGTCTTCACCATTTCTCTTAGTAAATAAGGAGTAGTCATAAAGACTCTGAACATATCCTGTAGCTATAAGGGCCTCATTGAGCTTGATATTCCATTGCCTTAAAGCTTGTTTTAGGCCATATAGTGATTTCAGTAGCCTGCAAACCTTTTTCTCCCCTTGCTTTCTGAAACCTTGAGGGAGTTCCATGTACACTTCCTCATACAAATCACCCTGTAGAAAGGCATTTTACACATCCATTTGTGAAATATTTCATCCCCTGGAAGCAGCAAGTGTAATAACAGATCTCACAGTAACCATTTTTGCAACTGGTGAGAAGGTTTCATTGTAGTGTAAACCTTCCCTTTGACTATATCCTTAGCAACCAATCTTGCCTTAAACCTTTCTACTTCTCCACTAGCTTTGTACTTGATCTTATATACCCATTTTGATCCAATGGCCTTCTTTCCTTTTGGTAAATCAACAACATCCCAAGTCTTGTTGTCTTCTAGTGCCTTAATCTCCATTTCCATAGCGTCAATCCACCTTCTGTCCTTTGAATCCTCGACAAAGTTCCTTGGCTCAGTCATCACAGAAATGTTGGCTAGAAAACTTCTGCATTTATCCTTCAACTTGTCATAAGACAAGTAGTTAATGGATAAGCAGATCCCTGACTTCTTTTTGTGGCTACATAATCGTGCATCCATAAAGGCTCCTTTGAGGTTCTTTTTGATCTCCTTATTTCATTGCTTTCCAGTTCTACAACTGGTGAGACTGTGACATCACTTTGCAATATAGATTATTATTGTGTTGGTGCTGATATCCTTGCACCATCTGAACTAGATTCATCAACTCTTGCTTCAAACATGTCTATGTTGTTGTCTTCTGCAACTGCTGATAAATGTTGTTCACCCTGTGCATATTCTTCTACGTTCTCACTCTCCACGTTTGTTGACAAGTGCTGCTCAGTATGAGCATTTTCTGTAGCTGCTTCATTCTCATTTCTTCTAGCATCAACTGATGTGTCTGTTTCATGACATCTTGGCTCAGTTTCCTCATTCGTGCTATCATGTCCAGTCCTCTCAGGTTGCAAATCTCCACTGCTGATAGGTTGTGTTACAAACATCTCTATTGTTGTGTGCTCCCCTGTAATTGGGACTTGAGAGATTGATTTAGCAAATGGAAAGATATTCTCCTTGAACATTACATCTCTGCAGACAAATAAACAGTTAGTAGATAAATCCATCAGTCTATATCCCTTCTGTGTTTCTGCATATCCAAGAAATATGGTTGCTCTTGCTCTAGGTGAAAACTTGTCTTCTTTGATCATGTTAGTAGCATAGCAAAGGCATTCAAACACTCTCAAATGACTCAAGCTAGGTGACTTCTTATGTAGAACCTCATATGGATATTTTCCATTTAGCAAAGCAGTAGGAAACTTGTTTATCACATATACTGTTGCATTAACACACTCACCCTAGAATCTTGTAGGAGTACTAGCTTGAATTTCATTGCTCTTGTTATGTCTAGGATATACCTATGTTTCCTCTCCACCACTCCATTTTGTTGTGGAGTGTATACACAACTGATTTGATGAATTATCCCATAAGATTTAATCAATTCTGTCATGTGTTTATTAAAAAATTCTGTTCCATTGTCTGCTCTAATCGATTTTACCTTAGACTGAAACTGTGTTTATAACATAGGCAGGAATTTTCTAAGCACCACAACAACATCACTCTTCAATTGAAGCAAATGTATCCAAGTATATCTTGTATTATCATCCACAATAGTCAGAAACAAGTGTTTCCTATCATGAGTTGCGTATTTATATGGTCCCCAAACATCCAAATGCAAGAGAGAAAGAGGTTTCTCACTTGTAGTTAAACTTCTAGGAAACACTAATCTACTTTGCTTAGCAAGAGGACATACAGGACAATCATTGTTTACTGCTATGTCTACAGTTTTATTATGAATGAAATCTATATTCTTCATAGCACTAACTGAAGCATGACCTAGTCTTCTGTGCCAAAGTGCTCCATCTTCCTCATCATTCCTTGTTATTGTGGATGCAAACTGTCTTATTCTCTTGATGAATTTATCTAAATCTCCTTTGAAACCTTTCTTCAATATGTACAGACCACCTTTTTCTTTACCAATCCCCCTCACCTTGCCATTGTAAAGGTCTTGGAATAGGCAGAAATCAGGAAAGAAATTCACTGAGCACAACAGTTGCCTAGTTAGTTTAGAAACGGACAAAAGGTTGAACTTGAACTCAGGTACAAACAGTACATCATCCAATTCTAGTTTATCGAAAATGATTTCTTTACCAATGTGTGAAACATTAGCCTTTTCTCATGTGGGCAAATGAACTTGTTCATTTCTATGCGTATTGACTTTATCTTTGGCTACTAATGCCTTCACCAGCAATATGATGCGTTGCTCCAGAATCAATTATCCGCTCTGTAAAAGGTAAGTTTTCCATTAAGGAGGTAGCCATACCTGTCACGTTGGCTTGACATTCAGGAGTCTCCTTGTTCAACATGTTTAGAATCTGCATGTACTGGTCTTATGTGAAGTATGGCCCTGCCTTCAGTGCACCATTGTTTCCTTTCTCTTCACATTCCTGCATTGGTTTATCATTTCCAAACACTCCAGTAGTTATGTTAGCTGCATATGTTTTCCTATTTTTGAATTCATTTCAATATCCAACAAGTTTGTAGCAGTTCTCCTTAGAATGACCTGGCTTATTGCAGTACTCACACTTCATGAATGACTTCTTTCCCTTATACCTGTTAATTTGCATCGTTGGCTGTCCTTTAGTTGCTTGCATAGCAATAGGATCTCCCTTATTTCCTATAGTCGAGTTAGAATTCGGGCTTTCATCTTCAATTATCAAGGCATAGGCTTGATTCAAATTTGGCTCTATAGTCTTCATCAGAATCTGTCGTCTTGCTTGGTCATAAGTCTCATTCAGTCCACTTAAAAACTGCATCAACCTTTGCTGTTGAAGGTGCTCGACATATTCCTTCAAATTAGGAATAGGCACCATTGCATCATACTCAGCCCACAACTTCTTGAGCTTTGTGAAGTACACAGATACAGAATCCGTTCCCTGTGAAATAGTGGCTATCTCCCTGTGCAATTAAAAAATTCTCACACGATTCACTTTGTCAAATCTCTCTCTCAGATCCTCCTAGACTAAATGCGCGTCAGATGGATACACAATTCCGCTAAGCAATTCTGGAGAGACTGTGTTCATGATCCAGGACAGGACAATAACATTGCATGTTTCCCAATCATCGTGTAATGCAAGCTCGAATGAGTCCTTTTTGCATGTCCCTAGCATAAACTCTAGCTTCCTCTTAGCTTGTAGTGCAATTCGCATTGATAGCCATAGTTTTCTGATCCTGTGAGCTTTACAGGAATCAAAATCGAACTAGGAGTATCTGAAGGTGTACGAACAGAGGATGCGTGTGATCGATTTTGTGAGTCGCCATTGGCAGTCGTTGATTGAGCTTCGTGATGAAGATGAATGAAGAGTTACTGATGATCGAAGTATAATTTGCGGAAACTTAGAACTTTCATTGCTCTGATACCATGTGAGCTTGATAAATCTAAATGCACAGCTTAGATTTATCCATGCAAGTTCGTATGAAAATCTGCCATGGCTAATGGTGAAGAGAAGAAGAAAGCAGTTACAGGGAAGAAGAGAAGAGAATAAATCTGTGTATACAAAAGATGAAGTAAATACAAAGATATATACTTGTAACTTAACTATAGTTATGTCAACTAACTATAGTTCTAACAACCTAACTATAGTCATCACTAACTATTAACCAACTATAACTAACTCAAGTTTAACACTATTACAATGCTAACTAACTAATCTTCACAATAAGACTTTATCTACTAATTTACCCACTAAAGCACATTATATTACAGGTGATGGAATAAAACAAACCCCTATGCGAGAGTTCATTTCACCATCACCAAATTATATTTAGTATAACAATAAACTCACAAAATTAATTTTTTTCATACTTAACTAACTTAATGAAATCATAAAATTACTTTTGTAACATTAAAGTAATTAAACTTTAAACATTATAACAGCAAAACCACTAAATCTTACCCATTAAAACAATAAAGTTACTAAATTTTACACATCACAATTCAATCTACTCAATTTGATAATTAATACTATGTTTTATCATTATCTTGGATAAAGTAGTGACTTTACTATTTAGTGTGTTAAGTTCAATTACTTTAATATGATAAAAATTAGTTTTGTGACTTTACTAGTGCAATGAGTAAGTTCAGTGATTTTACAATTATAGCGTGTAAAATTCAATTGCTTTACTGTTATCAAATTGGTTATCAAATTACTATTATAATGGACAATATGAGACTAATCCACCTATCAGAATATTGAATTTGATCAGTAAAATACATTTAGCAATATGATTTGTCTTCTTAGTCTTCAATTTTACTCAACTTCGTCACAGTTCAAGAATTCTCATTTACTAGCACAATTTGCTAACATGTACCTACACAACGCCTGAGTCAATTACTTGCAGAATTATTCTCGAATGAGGATTTGCTCAAAAGTAAATCTCCTCACTGCCCATATGACATACAATAAGTCACTCGCCACATGATTCTTCAATAGGATTAATCATTGCATGTATTGTCAAATTTCTCTATATCAGTCTCATTTGTTTCAGACTTTTTGATTATTATAGTGAAGTGTTGTTATATAAAACATATACTATAACATAATATGGAAATTGGTACCTGTAATCACCCGATAGGTCATCTAGAGTTTTAAACCCTAATTTTGTGTTTCCAAACCTCAAGTATCTCATTTTAACCTTTCTCGATTTGAGTGCATAGTCCGTATCTTTTTTCAAAAGGCTTTCATGTTAAAAATTGATAAAATGTGAAATTATGCCTTAAAATTCCATTTAAGTTGACTGCGGTCAATGTTTTGAGCAAACGGACCCAATATTTGAAAAAGCGATCGCTTCGTCGCTTTGAGCGCGAAGCGATGGCTGGTCGCTTTTCCCAGTCTGAGGCGATTCGATCAGGTGAAGCGCGCGCTTCAGTTGAAGAAGCTACAGAAGCGCTCGCTACCGTTAAGAGGGGCTTTTTTTTTAAAAAAAAGTTTGGGTATGTTTTGTATTATACAAAACAGACCGCTAAGACCAAAATTTAACATTTATCTCTTCTCTCTTCTTCGATCGACATTGTTGCTGCTATGGTTTCAACTTCCTCCATCCAGTTCAGGTACTTTTTCTTCTTCTCCTTTCTTCTTCTCATTTTTTCTTTCTTCTTCTTGTTCCCGTCCAGCTTCTGCTCTTTTTTTCTTTCTTTTTCCTTCTTTCTTCCTTCTTCTTCTTCTCATCTCTTTTTCACTTTTTCTCATCCAGCGTCTGCACAGCTAGGGCAGGTGGTGGTTTTCTTTTTTTTCTCCCCTTTTATTCTTCTTATTTATTAATTTTAATATGTGTATTAGTTTATATTATTAATTATATATATATATGTTATATTTTTCAGTTTATTTTATTTTTTTAATGTATATTTCAGTATATAAAATTAATTGTTAAATATATCTTATATTTTTAGTTTATTTAATTAATGTTATATGTATTTAATTTTAGAAAATTAATGATTATATATATTATATTTTAGTTTATATTGTTGTTTTTAAGAATTGCGCTTCACTTTAATAAAGTGTGCGCTTCGCTTTTGAAGCGAGGCAAGCCCCTATCGCTTTTTTGCGCTTCTCTCTCTCAAAAACATTTAGGACCCGGATCCGTATTTTGACGGTCCCTGTGGGTCGCTATTGTGATTTGGGACCTGGGCGTATGCCCGAAATTAAATTCAGAGGTCCCTAACTCGAGTTATCACATTTTATCGAAAATTTGAAGTTTAAAGGTTTAAAGGCTTTATAAATTTGATCGATGTTTGATTTTATTGATACCGGGTCCGGATCTTGATTCTGAAACTTGGTATAGGTCTGTTACGATATTTATGACTTGTTTGCAAAATTTGGTGAAAAACGGAAGTGATTTAACATGGTTCAGACGTCCGGTTGTTAAAATAAAAATTCTTAAGTTTTATTGAAAATTTCATTTGATTTGGTGTCCAATTTGTAGTTCTAGGTGTTATTTTTGGTATTTTGATCTTGCGAGCGAGTTCGTATGAGGTTTTTGGACTTGTGTGCATATATGATTTGGAGCCTCGAGGGCTCGGGTGAGTTTCGGAAAGCCTACAGACCATTTCAACTTTAAAAAATCTGGTTTTTGAGCTGCTGGTGCCATCTGGTACTTCCTTCTCCGCGATCATGAAGGCACTCTCGCGATCGCGAAAAGTAAACTGTGATGGGGTGGAATTTCCTTCATCACGAACGTGATAGCTGGGTCGCGAACACGGAGCAATGGAGGCCTTACCCTTCGCGAACGCGTAGGCTTGGGACCTGGGAGGGGGGATCAATGTTCCTTCTACACGAACGCGGGCATTGGCTCGCGAATGTGAAGGCCATGGGGAAAAGCCTTCACGAACGCGTACGCCACTTGGCTGATTCTCTTCGCGAACGTGTCAGATTTCAGACGAACGCGATGAACACCTGATGCCAGTGATTTAAACAGTCCCAAAATGGAATTTCTCTCATTCTTTCAAATTTTCAAACCTAGAAACCTTATAGGCGATTCTTCGAAGGGCTCTTCTTCCCCAATTCTTTGGTAAGTGATTCTAACCTACTTTCTTTCAATTACCCATTACATTTAATAAGATTTTCACCTAAAATCTAGGATTTTAATGGTAGAAATAGGGGATTTGGGTAGAATTAAGGATTTTTGTAAAATTAGGGATTTAGACCTCAATTTGAGGTCGGATTCTGAAACCAACTACATAATCGAGCTCGGGGGTGAATGGGTAAATGGGTTTTGGTCCGAACCTCGGGTGTTGATCAAGCGGGTCCGGATTTGATCTTTGCTTGGGAAAAAGTGTGGAAATCCTAAATTTATGCATTGTAATTGATTTCTTTAGCAATATCTGACATTATCGAGTTAATTGTGGTTAGATACGAGTGGTTTGGAGGCGGATTCTATGGGAAAGGCTCCGGTAGATGTCTGAGTTGAATGCAGAGTGAGCTAAGTGTTGAGTTTAACCTTGATTTGTGGAAATTAGGAACCCTCGGACTATGTGCTATGTGAATTTCATGTGTTACAGCGTATATGCAAGGTGACGAGTGCTTATATGCCGCCAAATTAATTGTTTCCCTGATTTTTCGATTTTCCTTAATTATTTGCTTCCATGCCTTAATTGTTATGTGCTTTAAATGCCTCCATGCTTTATTTGCTACCTATTAATAATTGTTTCTCTTGTTAAAAATGTTAGACTTTTCCATGCTTTCTTGACTCGTTGTTATTGCCTTACTTGACTTAATTGCACCTTTTAATTGTTATTTATCGGACTTGTTTTGCCGTGTAATATTACATATGTGAATTCTCAGTTTGGTGTGAGGATTCCTTTCTGATTCAGCTTCATATTCGTCAATCGTAGAAGTTCTTGTGATTTGAATTATTGATTTGATTGTACTCAGTGAATATTTGATACTGATATGGTGGTATCGGGTTGCACGTTGCAACAGGTGAAATAAGGGTGGATTGATATGGTGGAATAAGGGTGAATTTGTACTGAGATGGTCGGATCAGGTTGCACGCCGCAACAAGTGAAGTAAGGGTGGATTGCTACGGTGAAATAAGGGTGAATTATGATACTGATTTTGTTATATGGTGGGATCAGGTTGCGCATCGTAACATATATTTATTTATGATTGTTGATATTGTTACGGTGGAATAAGGAAGAATTGTGTTGTACGGCGGGATCGGCTTACGCGCCGGAACCATCTATGTGTTTCTATTTCCTTGAGTTGTGTTGGTTTTCGGTATATTTCATAAGAAACTTTAATGATTTGTAATTTTGATCGTCACTGGTCTTTCTTAGAGGATTTAGCTATTTTCTTCAATCAACTGTCTTATTTTATTCTGTATTTTCTTCACTTGTGTTTATTATATAATGCATATAGGTTATAGTGTAAGTGACCTCCCTTAGGCTCGTCACTACTTCGTCGAGGTTAGGATCGGCACTTACAGAGTACATGGGTTCGGTTGTACTCATACTACACTCTACACTTCTTGTACATATTTTGGAGTCAGTCCAATCGGTGGTTATTAGTGTGCTCGGATTGGCTAGCTTTGCGGAGACTTGAGGTACAGTTGCTCGGCGTCAGCAACTCCTATAGTTCCCGTTCCTTTTTATTAGTTGTGTATTTTCCCTTAGACAATTTTTTTTTATTCAGACCCTTATTTGTAATATTCTAGTAGCTCGTACACTTGTGACTCCGGATCCAGGGTTATATGAGATATTTTAGTTGTTATGGCTTCCGCACTGTTACACCCCGAAATATTACGATGATATTACGCTTCGATGTATTAATTTACGATGATGTTGCGCCCTATAGTATTGTACGTCGAATTTGTCGTAAGGTAATTGACATCAGTTCAAGTAAAGGATTATTTGGAGGTTATAAGGATTATGTTATTTCAGAAGTGATGAGTAAATTCGTGAAGATGAAAGGGGAAACAAGTCAAAGAAAATGAATTTTCCTCAAAGTATGGCATTTTGGGGTAAAATACGGCCCGAGCTAAAATACCCAATATTTATGGACTAGTGTCATACAAGGTACTACATGACCATGCTAGTAAAGTGTACAAGGTATGTTAAAATAGAATAGTATTTTTAAGTAATTTGAGATAATTTTTAAATTATGCGGGTAATTAATTAGTTATCAGATAATGGGACATTACCCAGTTAACTAATAAATGAATTAAAAAAATTATAAATTATACCCCCAAAACGTGGCATAAAGCCACAATGGTTAAACATGACTCTTAGTCATTATTGCCATGTGGCTACCTAAGGGTAAAGTTAAAACCTAAGACTTAATTATAAGTCTTATGTCTATCTCATTAGGATCAGGACTTAGGACATCTTTGAACCATTAATGTATCATTTTAGTTCAAAAACGTTAAGAGAGCAGAAGCTTCAGTTCGTGCAACTAATTCCATCAAAATAATTCAAAGAACCAATAGCTTATTTTCGTTCAGGATACTTCAGCGTAATTCCATAAAAATTTTGCGGTTACAAAGAGTGAGTGCAATCTTCGCCAAGAATATTATGCGGAGTTTTCCTTACTCTAGATATGTTGAGGCCATCCCTTCTTTCTTTTGGCATGATCCGTACGATATAAATGAAACGACCAAATGCAAAACTTCCATAAATTACTCTATTCATAGAAATACTAGGGGTGTCTATATTCTTGATTCTCTGTGTGAATTATTATTATCTTCTGTTCATGGGTCCTAGAAAAATACGTATTTGATAATGTTTATCCGAAGGCATATTGATTTTTATTGGCATTCTGAGAAAATATTATTAACATATTTCTTATGCATTTCATGCATTTATACATGTACATTGACCCACGACTCAGACGGCGTTATATACGCGTATATATGTATGTATATGTACGTATATGGGATATGAAAAAGGTTATGGCGTTATATACACACCACCACCTGATCAGCTGGTATACGTTGATGATTTACCCACAGTGGCCGAGATGATATAATTGGATGCCCTCAGAGGCTTGATGATGTTATGAACACATGTACATATGCACGACATGACATTCATATGCATATGCCTGACACTATAACTATTTCACGATTTACATAGTTATCCAGCCTTACAGGTTGAATACCCTATATTTCTTCCATGTCTGTTATGTACTTATTTATGTGCCTTACATACTCAGTACATCATTCATATTGACGTCCCTTTTGCCCAGGGACACTGCGTTTCATACCTGCAGGTTCCGATAGACAGGTCGAGAGTCCTCCAAGTAGGCTATCAGCTCAGTGGAAGATGTTGGTGCGCTCCATTTGCTTCGGAGTTGCTTGTTTGTTTAGTATGATTTAGACGTGTATTGTTTGGTATGGCGGGACTCTGTCCCGACCTTTATGAAAATTATGTATTCTTAGAGGCTTGTAGACAGATGTCATGTAGGTAAAAGATTGTATGGCCTTGTCGGCCTATGTTCAGTACACAAGTGATTATTTCGGTCTTATAGGCCCTTACATTATATGTATAAGTTTGTATTCCCTCATGCTTTACTCCGGTTCATTTGCCTATGATAGAATGATATGGAAGACACGTTATTTTGGTATTCGGTTGAGTAAGGTACCGGGTGCCCGTCGCGGCCCTTCGGTTTGGGTCGTAACAAAAGTGGTATCAGAGCGGTTCTGTTCGAGGGAGTCTACAAGCCGTGTCTAGTAGATTCTTGTTTATGGATGTGTCGTGCACCACACTTATAAGCAGGAGGCTATAGGGCATTTAGGATTGTCACTCTTTCTTCTTACTCTAAATCGTGTGGTAGAGCTCACTTATAAGAATTCAAGCTCCTAGCCTCTATTTTATTCGTAATATGACGATACCTCCAATTGGTAAGAGACTGAATGCGGCTATGGAAGAGTTGAGTCAGAGGAACTCAATTTTTGTGTGATGCTTATGATGAGTAAATGTAAGATCTTCAGCAGATCATGTGTGTACCAAGATGTGTAAGCTTCTTGTTAAGGATCCCTAAGGCATGAACATCTATCCACCTATATGGTGAAAAACGACGAGAAAATTAGAAGGTACAAGTTTTAACAAGTAAAAGAAGCAAGGTAAAGAAGGGTAAGAGGTACCCCGTTAGTAGAGATCAACATTATCTACAATTCAGGAGGAGAAAGAGGTATGAGCACTTTGAGTTACCTTCAACAGTAACAGAGGTATGCCTAATTGGTCACACCCATTTCAGTTATGCCATATGGGGGCTAACAGGTGTAGTTAAGAGAATGACAGGATATTAGGATCCGGTTGGGGTTAGGGTAACCCAAATTAGTGAATGGATTGCTTGCGTTAGTTGACATTTCCGAAGGATATTGCAAATGTGCTAAAAGAATTCCTTGTGAGATACCCAGATGGTGCACTCTAAAATAGTACAGCTAGATATGAGTACTACAAAAGATAAGTACTGGAAACTTGGAAAGAATAAATATTATCTTAGTATGACTCCCATCCATAGAGAAATAATGCTAGGTAACCCGAAGAGCCAGTGGATGGAGCAAAGGGGAGCTAAAAGCAATAGAATATCTGGTTGAAGTTTTCAGAATAAAGTGATTGACATAAATGTTAGCAGGAAATAAGAAAAGAGTTAATGGAGCATTATGAGTAAGATATGATACATGGATGACAACAGTAGATCGAAAAGATGAGAGTATTATAGAGTCTACAGTCAATTGAAAGAAAAGACGAGAGGTGACATGCCTAGAAATAACAAAAAAGTATAGGCCATAAAATCATATCCACATTTCGAGAAATAAGTTCGCGACTCTAGCGTGATTAACAGAAGGAAAAGTTAGACCCCAGGGTAATAGAAACCAATATGGATTGGTGAACAAGATAAATTAAACATGAATTAGGGACTGAGTGATTGATAATAGTCGGCATCAAGAGAATTTCATATTTTGGTTCCAGTGACAATATAATGGACAACAGAAGAAGATCCATGATGAATTCAGAGAATGGTCATTCAAGGAGGCGCTTCCCTAAAGCAAGGAATATAAACAAAGTTAAGCTTAAGGGGACGTATGTGCCAGTTACACTAAGTGTCACCATCGCGAGTGAGGAATTTTGTTATTCTTGGTACATAAGGATTATGTAAGGAGAGTAAGGGTCATTGATGATGTGAAAGGACGCCAAACACGAAGAGGAAAAACGTCTGTAAATAGGTCATTGTAGTTCCAACTCTTAGTACTCCCCAAAAAGGGGGGAATATGAAATGATGTGGCAGTAAGTCAGAATTAAGTGGATCTAGTAACTATGGAACGATAAAGGAAGGATGCGATAAGAATGAGAAAGGGATGAGATAGCACTTATTCAAATGTTACAGTTATGCTATGATTCCAGAACATTATATAAGCACGGTGTCAGAAAAAGAAAGTAAGGGTTCATGTCCGGAAGGTTATTGATAAATAAGGAGCCAGTGTAAGAGGTAAGTCAGACAAAGGAAATAAACCAAGAGAGATTACGCGGAATATGGATATGTGAAGGGGCCGATGAGTAATTAGTAGTTGATTCAGGAAGAGCCTAGACATAACTAGACAAGAGATTATAGACAAATCCGCAGACCATGCAAGATAAATATGGTGAACCCTAACAGGAAAAATTCACCCCCGCAGTAATGTCATCATAATACTTGAAATATATTCAAATAGGAGTCGGGGTAGTTAAATGTACCATATGAATGTTACGGGAATAAAAGATAGTGCCACTGGGAAGACAGTCAAAATATCAGTTCAGAAGCAACCCTACAAGCACAAGGGTGTGGAGGTAAGTAACTACGAATAATTGTAGGCGAGGAAGGACATCAAAAATTTTATTGGGTATACGATGTAATAAGCTCGCAGCTTTACGAGAGTCAAGGGTTCTCCCTAAGTACTACAACGAAAGATTTGTTGAGGAAATAAGGAAGAAGGCTTCAACCTAAGCACAACGACCTAAATAGGAAATGGTCGTGTAACAAAAGTCTCACAACAACATTATAAGCACTCCAAAGGAAAGTGGAACCTACCGTGACTAATGAACGGGAAGTAAAAAAATTAAAAGTAATATTCGAGATCATATGAGCTGTATGAAAACTTTGGCATGTGTGGGCACTAAGATAAGCTAATTATGGATGCAACAAGGGGGCAAAAAGACCAGAAAAAGTAATAGCTTACATTGAAAGAAAGCTAAAATGGAACAAAATAAATTATTCGATCAATGATGCAGAGTTATTTACGTTATGAACTCACTTAAGGGTTCGGAGTTTTATACATGCAGCATATACATCGTAGAAGATTCTGGTATACGTTAAAAGAAAGGATTGAGCCCTGGTCATAAACGAAGGATTAAATTATTAAAGGGTTGAATCATTCATATTTCTCAAGCCCATGAAAGGATAAACAGGATAACTAATACCATGAACCACAGATTGAAAGGTAGCTTAAGCCTATATAAAAGTTGATCAGAGGGCAGAGGAAACTGAAGAGTTACATCAACTAAGTAATCAGGAGTCTGATTATTGGACCTAGAAAATTAGAAACATCGTGATCGAGAACATTGCAAGATATCCCTTAAAATCAGAGGTACGAGAGAAATAGTACAACAACCATAGCCTATAATGGCTCTGCGATAAAGCTAGTAATAAGAAGTCAGTATGAAGCTTCCACCTGATTGTAGTATTATAATAGAGTTTCAAGTTATGGTGTGAATCATACCTACGTGGAAGGGAGGTTATGAAAGAGATAGAAGATATATACGAGATTTCAAGTAAGTAAGGTAAAAGTGAACAACGTACGAGATACTCAAATGCAGAAAGTTTTGAATACTTCATACTTCGGATAGAAGGCTATAACCACGGGCATCCAATAACCGGGAATGATAGCGGCATCGTCATCGTCATGTCTTCCAGCCTATGGTTTCTAAGTACTGAGAAATATAGTTAAGAGAGTAGAAAAGAGTTGGAGACGATGTGATGTCTCACTGGACGTTTCAGAATAACATAAGGAAATCTATGGTGCAAGCAAGTTGAAGGAGAGTTGCGAGTAGTATAAATGGATATGTATAGGTTGCAAGCTAAAGTATGGTAGAGCGACAAAGTTTTAAGAAAACATGAGTAAGAATGAGGAAAGGCAAGTGAGAAGATGACGAGACTGGATAAGTCCTCGGGAGTAAGTCCTTAAAACAAGAGAGAAAAGGGTTTTTCTAAGTTATTGAAAGTTCAATATAGCCTGAATAAACTCAAAGGAGTCTAAGATTAATAGCATTTAGAAATAATGAAATGCTGACCTGGTAATAAATTGAGGGTATAATTGTGACAGACCTTTGGGCCTTTGTTTGAATAATGATTCAAAAAAAAGGGGGAAGAAAGAAGAGAAGGAGAAAAGATTTCGCTGGCAGCACGAAATTAGTATACCCCCATAAGGCGAATCACATTGAGACACTATGAAATACGATTATGGAAATCCCTTCAAATATTCCTCAATGCAATGTAAGCCTTAACGACAATGTATTACGTAAGAAGTTTCAAGTCTTCAAGTAGAGGATTGTAGATCAACATTGAGGTGAATCAACAATGTACAGATACAAGTTACAAAGTATGACATAAGATTAGGCCATAATTCTTAAGATGAACAGTAATGAAGGAGCATTAAAGGACTGAGATTTATGCCTAAAGGATAGGCAACAAAAGTAACTGGGAGTTTGGTAAGCATACCTTAGTAACGATTAATTGAAGTAAAAATTATGGTATAGTATGACCCATGTAGATGCAGTAAAGCCATATGAATGGATAACCAGATCTATGAAATAAGATATGGCCATATTTGCAAGTTCTACAAAGTATCGAGCGAAGAATTTCAGTACACCTATAGATGCCCAGAGAGGCATCCTATTAAGCCTTGTATATATTTACAAAGTAAGGCCTAGAGATTGACTAAAAGATAAAAGGAAAAACGAAAGATGAATCGCATAATCGCACTTACAAAGCTAGGGTCATACATGTTGCATGACAAGAGGTAGCAGCAGTTGCGAGATTAGAAAGATTTCGACCACAAGTCATGATATGAGGAAGAAGACTAAAGGGGGAATACCCTAGACTTTGGATTTATTCACAGAGCAATTGCTTGAATGGCAAGGAGAGTATTAAGGTATTCACAAGAGTTATAAGTTATGAAAATGATAAGAGCATCAGTCAACATTCGAGGACGAATGTTCCAAAAGGGGGAATGATGTTACACCCCGAAATATTACGATGATATTACGCTTCGCAGTATTAATTTACGACGATGTTGAACCCTATAGTATTGTACGTTGAATTTATCGTAATGTAATTGACATCAGTCCAAGTAAAGGATTATTTGGAGGTTATAAGGATTATGCTATTTCACAAGTGATGAGTAAATTCGTGAAGGTAAAAGGGGAAGCAAGTCAAAGAAAATAAATTTTTGTCAAGGTTTGGCATTTTGGGATAAAATACGGACCCGAGCTAAAATACCTTGTAATTATGGACTAGTGTCATGCAAGGTACTACATGACTATGCTAGTAAGGTGTACAAGGTATGTTAAAAGAGAGTAGTATTTTTAAATAATTTGAGGTAATTTTTAAATAATGCGTGTAATTAATTAATTACCGGATAATGAGACATTACCCAGTTAACTAATAAATGAATAATTTTTTTTTATAAATTATACCCCCAAAACGTGGCATAAAGCCACAATGGTCAAACATGACTCTTAGTCATTATTGCCATGTGGCTACCTAAGGGAAAAGTTAAAACCTAAGACTTAATTATAAGTCTTATCTCCATCTCATTAGGATCAGGACTTAGGACATCCTTGAACCATTAATGTATCATTTTAGTTCAAAAACGTTAAGAGAGCAGAAGCTTCAGTTCGTGCAACTAATTCCATCAAAATAATTCAAATAACCAATAGCTTATTTTCGTTCAGGATACTTCAGTGTAATTCCATAAAACTTTTGCGGTTACAAAGAGTACGGTGCAATCTTCGCCAAGAATATTATGCGGAGTTTTTCCTACTCCAGGTATGTTGAGGCCATCCCTTCTTTCTTTTGGCATGATCCGTATGATACAATGATACGAGCAAATGTACAACTTCCATAAATTACTCTATTCATAGAAATACTAGGGGTGTCTATATTCTTGATTCTCCATATGAATTATATTATCTTCTGTTCATGTTCCCAGAAAAATACGTATTTGGTCATGTTTATCTGAAGGCATATTGATTTTTATGGGCATTCTGAGAAAATATTAACATATTTCTTATGCATTTCATGCATTTATACATGTACATTGACCCATGATTCAGACGGCGTTATATACGCGTATATATGTATGTATATGGGATATGGGAAAGGTTATGGCGTTATATACGCATCACCACCTGATCAGGTGGTGATGCGTATATAACGCCATAACCTTTCCCATATCCCATATACATACATATATACGCGTATATATGTATGTATATGGGATATGGGAAAGGTTATGGCGTTATATACGCATCACCACCTGATCAGGTGGTATACGTTGATGATTTGCCCACATTTGCTGAGATGATATGATGGGATGCCCTCAGAGGCTTGATGATGTTATGAACTCATGTACATATGCACGACATGACATTCATATGCATATGCCTGACACTATAACTATTTCACGATTTACATAGTTATCCAGACTTACAGGTTGAATACTCTATATTTCTTCCATGTCTGTTATGTACTTATTTATGTGCCTTACATACTCAGTACATCATTTATACTGACGTCCCTTTTGCCCGGGGACACTGCATTTCATACCCGCAGGTCTCGATAGATAGGTCGAGAGTCCTCCAAGTAGGCTATCAGCGCAGCGGAATGTTGGTGCGCTCCATTTGCTTCAGAGTTGCTTGTTTGGTTAGTATGATTTAGACGTGTATTGTTTGGTATGGCGGGACTCTGTCTCGAGCTTTATGAAAATTATGTATTCTTAGAGGCTTGTAGACAGATGTCATGTAGGTAAAAGATTGTATGGCCTTGTCGGCCTATGTTCAGTACACGAGTGATTATTTCGGTCTTATAGGCCCGTACCTCATATGTATAAGTTTGTATTCCCTCATGCTTTACTCTGGTTCATTTACCTATGATAGAATGATATGGAAGATACGTTATTTTGGTACTCGATTGAGTAAGGTATCGGGTGCCCGTCGCGGCCCATCGATTTGGATCGTAACACGCACTTTACTTTAGGTTATTACAGTTATTTCAGTCTCTTTCTTATCATTTAATTTGAACTGTTGAAAATGGATAAATTGTTCTAGCGTTGGCTTGCATAGCAAGTGAAATGTTAGGCGCCATAATGGTCCCGAATATAGGATTTTCAGATCGTGATAGTACCAAAAAAATCTTAACTTTTACGGTGAATGATTGTCATAGAGAGGTCTAAGTGTATAACTTATTACGGTCACAAATTATCATATATAGAATTGAGATGGGATCTTCNGGGGGGGGGTGGGGAGGGGGTGGAGTGGAGAGAGTAAAGTGTTTAAGCCAGAGATCTATTGGATTAAGAAACATACCGGATCACCAACAAGTTGTCCATTTCGTGAAGCTAAAAGCAAACCAAAAAAAAAAATCAAATAAAAAATAACAGGGTTTAAATGGATAAATTGATGAAATTACAGGATTATCGCTATACAATTCTCAAAAAGAATATAACAAAAAACATAAAATGAAGTAATTAACATAGAATCTTACAGTTTAATGTGTTAGCTTAAAAACTTACTCGTCTGATTAACTTGATTATCAGTTGTGAAGATGACATTGGCAGTATTAAGTGGGCTAGATAGATGGGCTGCAAAATTTGAGGTGTAATAGTTCATTCCAAGGAAATCAAAGGACCCTTTTACCAATTTAGATTCTTTAGGGGTAAATTTTGGTAAGCGCTTTCCGACAAGTCCCTTCATGGTTATGGGTTAACCTCCATAAGTCAAAGGGTGTAATAACCTGCAAATAAAGGTTTAAGCATNAAAAAAAAAAAAAAAAAAAAAAAAAAGGTAATATTGACATTTAATACTCACTTGGAGCCCGTTTAGACCTAAGAAAATTTTTCTTTTTTTTTTCATAAAATTTTCACTTTTTTCCGAAATCAACGTTTGTTTATAAAATTTTCGATTTTCACTTGAAGATGCATTTTGGAAATTTTTGAAAATTTGAAAAACTACAAAAAGTTATTTTTCAAAAGTTTCACTCAATCACTCACAAAACTTCAAAAACAACCCAAAATTATATTATGTCCAAACACAACTCTAAATTTCAAATACTATTTTTACTTGAAAAGTTTTTTTCACTCTTTTTTGGTGTGAATACCTAATTTTTGCACCATTTAAATGCTCCTGAAGTTGTTAGTGTCAATTTTCCTTC
>ML332489.1:0-19743 GCA_005239505.1 Nicotiana paniculata | reverse complement strand
AAGGAATAGGGTGGGGAAGGTTGAGAAAGAGTTTTGGAAAATGTTTTCTCTTCTCTTGATAGGGAAAACATTTTCCTCCAATTGGAGGAAAATGAGTTGATGAGGAAAATGTTTTCCAAAACATTTAAACCAACCAAACATAAAAAAATTAAAAAATAATTTCCGCCTTCATACCAAACATACCCTTTATTTATCATTTTTTTCCTTATAATTTTGTTGAAAGTTGTTGAATAATTTTTAATCTTGTAATAATAGAGTTTTTTTTTTATAAAAAGGATATATATTATATTATATTAACTAGATGTCATTTAGCTTGTTAAGTACTAGAAAATTCTCTACTCATTGGTGGATTATCACAAGCGATATTCTAATTTCCTAGTGTCTTTAGGATATTATAAGCCGAGGTAGATAATGTTTTTTTAAAAAAAAACATTATCCACATTGTTCCTTAGCCATCTTTTGGTTCACAAAAAGGGGTGGAGTTGCAATTGAGCTTTGGCCTATCCCGACTGAGTTGCATAAAAATTTTGCTGGTGGCATCTTTAGCAAGTAGATGCGACACTTGGTTGCCTTCACGAAAATTATGTCGAAGCAGGGGGTCCTTCAGTTGGTGCATTGATGATCTGCATTCATAAACAATGTTAGAAAAGACTCTGTGATCATGAAGTATTGCATTGATGGCCTCTGTTGAATCCGTCTCAAGCTCAAGGGGTAGAAGTTTGAATTTTACGGCAACTTGAAGCCCCTCATATAGCCTGCAATTCAACGTGAAGGGGGTCGCAGTGGTTTGTTTTTTGAAGCCCACGATCCAGCTCCCTGTGTGATCTCTGAATAGTCTTCTTGTTCCTAATTTTTTGTTATTCTTCTTGTATGATTCATCAGTATTAAGCTTATACCAATTTTTGTGTGGAGCATGCAATTTTTTCTTGATCGAAATCTTATGACATATTGATTTGTTTGGGGAGTTTAGATGAACGAGTTCTTGTGCTTGACTCATTATGTTATTTAGTGAGGGTGGTAGATTAGTATTGTTAGTATTGTTTCTATTTCTTGAAATCCAAATGCCCCATAAAAGGAATGGGAGCAAGACTTCCCATACAACATTAGCCAAGGTTAAAGTGGGGGTTAAGTCCCTCAGATTAATGACCCAATGATTAGAGTCAGTAATCTTGTTGGTGTTGATATTAAGAAAGTTCCAAATGCCTCTCACGTTTGGGCAGTATAGGAAGAGGGTGGGTAATGTTTTCCACCTCCTTGCGGAAAATTGTGCATATGTGATTGATATTTACACCTATATGGTAGAGGTATTGACGACAAGGGATTTTATTGTGGAGACATTGTCACATAAAGAATTTGATTTTGTTGGGGCAGTGTAATTTCCATATCCAATTTAAGTCAAGATGGACTGGAGGGTAGTTTTTAATCAGTTGGTAGCAACTTTTCGTCATGAAGTCCCTGTTGTTGTTTAAGCTCCAAATAGGATTATCATTATTGCCTTGTTTTATGGGTTGAGGGATGGTGTTTATATTATTAATGATGGTAATGGGTAATTCAAAAGAGATTTTTGTTAAGTTCAAATTATCATTGAGAAGGACATCCTTGATCTTGATATTGAATTCTTAATGTTGAAGTGGTCCTTCAATAACTTTTCTTAGTTTGGAAGAGTTGGGGATCCAGTTAGTGTCCTATATGTTGAGTTCGAGTAGGGAGCCTAAGAATCCCTTTTGAGCATGTATCACATCCTTTGAGGATACTTTTCCAAATAAATGAAGGTTTTTTTATCCTTTTTGATCCATATTTTTTTTATAAGAATATTGGCCCAAGGGGCCATGGGGTTGGTTAGAATCCGCCAAGTTAGGCCACTCAGTAACACAATGTTCTTGGAATTAGGCTTTCTAATGCCAAGCCTTCCTAACTGTTTAGGCATTGTAATTGTATCCCAATTAATGAGATGCAACCTTTTCTTTTTTTTACTAGTCCCCCAAATAAAATTTCTATGAATTTGATCTATTTGTTTTTTAATTTTTGTTGGGAGGATTGTGAATTACATTGCATGATTTGGGATAGAATTTAATATGGTTGTGGCTAGCGTGGTTTTACCGGCTATGTTTAAGAATTTTGTTTTCCAATTTGACAATCTATCATGCATTTTATCTACGATGAATTGGTAGTCCGATGCTCTAGGGTTTCTATCACGTATATAGGGAAACCTAGGTATTTTCCAAAAGAGTGGTTAATCTTGATGTTGAAGCCATTTACAATGTAATTGGGTGTTTCAAGCGTGCAATTTAGGGAAAATATGATTTTTTTTATTTTTGAAGGTTGATGGCTTGACCTGATAGGTTACAAAACAATTTGAGGCAGTTGTCAATGGTTTTGTAATTTTTGAAATTTGCCTTTGCCATCAGGGTAAGATCATAAGCGAAGAATAAATGGGATATGCTTAGGTCTTTGTTGCTCGTGTATGGGATCCCATAAACAGGTGTCAACTTGATGGAGAATGAGTAGTGAGAGCATTTTCATGCAGATGATGAATATATTTGGAGAAAGGGGGCATCCTTGCCTAATACCTCTATTTGGAGTAAAGAAGTTTGTGGTAGATCCGTTAACTATTATAGCAATTTGGCTAGTGCATATGCAGCTCATAATTAAATAAGTTATTTTCGGGGGAAATTTGGAGAGAAAAAAAAGCAAAAAGAAGGGTACGATAGATGAAAGACCATTCAAGTCTATCAAACGCTTTTTCTAGATCTAATTTCAGCATCATATTAGCTTTTTTGCCTTTCATTTTTTTGAATTGATTGCAAATTTCCTGAATAATCATAGCATTATCACAAGCTCTTCTTTCTTTAATGAAACTAGCTTGAAAATGGCTGATGTTTTTGTCGATTAATGGTTGTATCCTATTTGCAATGATTTTGGTAATAATTTTATAAATAGTGTTACAAAGACCAATTGGTCGAAAGTTTTTTAAATTGTTGGCGTTAGGAATTTTTGAGATTAGGCAGATGTAAGTGTTGTTGATTCCTGCAGGAAGAGTTTGGTTGTGGAATACTTTTAAGCAAAGATCAATTACTGAATGCCCTACTATATCCCAATATTTCTGATAGAAAAAAGGATGTATGCCATCGGACCCTGGAGCTTTAAAAGGTTTGAACGAGAAGATGGCATTGACTACCTCCGTTGGAAGTAATTTTCTGTCTAGGGTTGTAAGATCTGTATTATTGAAAATGGTAGGATCTTTTTTAATACTAGTCCAATTTGTTTCAGTGTGGTTAGTAGTGAACATATTGGGAAGTATGTTAAAGGATTGCCAGAGGATCATTTATCCAATTACCTCTATCATCATTGAAAAAGGCAATTTTTTTTCTATGATTTTTGTTAGATGTCATTATGTGAAACAATTTTGTATTGGAATCTCCCTCTTGAATTCAAGAAATTCTAGCCCTAAGTTTTAAATAGTGAACCTCTATTTTTAGGATGTTGTTATAATCCTGTTGGAGGCTATGCTCTAGGTCTCGGAGGAAAAGACTAATGGAGTAGTTTTCTGAGTTTTGGATCCCATAAAGTCTTGCTATAATTTTCTTTTTCTTTCTAAAAATTTCTCCAAATTTCCTATCTTTCCATTCTTTAACACTACTAATAAAGTTATTGGAATCCTGTGAGTAATTAGAATCCTTCCAAGTGTTTTTAACGAGATTTATGAAGTCGGGATGCCTACACCAGTAAGTCTAGCCTGAAAGGCTTTGGTAACACAAACTTTATTTGGGAATAATTTCTATTAGAAGAACATAATGGTCTGAATGTGTTTTAGGAAGGTGAGTGATACTATCCTTAGGAAAAAGAGAGATCCATTCTTCATTTGCAAAAACTTTGTCAAGCCTTTCCATGATAAGTCCCTTATTTTTTATCCTATGGTTTGACCATGTGTGTTTGCTTCCCTTGTACCCTAAGTCTATAAGGTTACAAGTATTAACATAGTCACGGATAATTTTAGCCCCATTATTATTAATATTGTTACCTCCTAACTTTTCATCTGCACTATGAACTTCATTAAAATCACCTCCCACAAGCCAAGGCCCTTTGTAAGAATTATGCAAGTCTATATGGTTATTCCACATGGTATGTCTTAAATACTTATTAGTACTAGCGTATATGGAACTAAATAACCAAGATTTGTAAGTTGAAATTACCTCACTGGGAGCCAGTTCCAGTGCCATGTATTCTATTGTAATATTAATAGAGTAGTTGAAATGTGGGAAGTTAGAGATCCTTCACACCTCTTGCTATTCATTTTGGAGATGGCTCAGATTTTTTTTTCTTTTAAAGAAGAATTATTAACGTGGTCTGATTAGGGAGTTTGCGTTTCCAAAATATAGAAGAAAAATTCCTTATTATAAGCACATTATCTTCTCTTCAATTGCGCTGGCTTGGCATCTAAGTATGTCGACGAAGCCACATGATCATAAGGGTGGTCAATTGGCCACCCTTTGTCGAAAAATTATACTGTACATATGTATTTATTATGTTTTAGAGGTATATAACACATATTGAACACCCTTTATTGGGAAATCTTTTCACTGCTTTAAATTTGAACACCCTTGAAAAAATTCCTAGCTTCGCCTCGCACCTGTGATTCTCAAGTGATCATTTTGCACAGGGACGAAGCTATACGTAGCCAAGGGTGGTCAACTTAATACCTTTTGCCAAAAACTATATTGTGTATATGATAAAATATTACTCTTCATTGCGCTAGAATGCCATTTATCCAGTGTACGTATTTATGCTTCAAATGAATATATATTAGAACTAAACTATAAGACGTATAAAAAGTGTTAAGAAAATATTTCACTTCTTTAAAAAGCTAGAAAGAAGAGATGAACATAGGATAAATATATATATATATATATATATATATATATATATATATATATATATATATATATATATATATATATATATATATATATATATATATATATAAGGGATAATAATTCTCAGTTCATAATTTTTGATAAACAACATAATAACATGTCTACAGATTTTCGAGGGAGAGTACCGAGTAGGACTTTACAAAATAAGACTTACACAAAATATTTTTACCACAGAATTTTACCTTATTTACCGTCGGTAATTTTTACGAGCATTTTCTACGTAAATCTTATTTTTATCATTTATTTTATTTTTATCGTTTATTATTGGTATCAGAACTAAAAGATTTTTGGACCACAATTTTATGAAACAACATAGTTTTACTAAATTTATAAGTTTTCACTATAAATTGATATATATTACCTTAGAGAATATTAGCAATTATACATACTATATAGATCGGTTAGAAATACAATTAGCTCTTTGCGAAAGACCAAAAGCAGGCAAATTTAACAACCCATAACTTAAAAATCGTATTATTTCAGAAATTGAAACATTCACCATGGGAAT
Source organism: Nicotiana paniculata (assembly GCA_005239505.1). Lineage (NCBI taxonomy): Eukaryota > Viridiplantae > Streptophyta > Magnoliopsida > Solanales > Solanaceae > Nicotiana > Nicotiana paniculata. The sequence goes on along the minus strand of ML332489.1, from coordinate 14,301 downwards.
AGAACGCGAAAAAAATTATCTTAGGACAATCAGAAATGAGATAAAACATATCCCATTAGGATAAATAATATTTATGAGACAACATCCTTTAACTAAACGAATAGCCTTTAGTATTGGATCTTAAGTGAAGTCTTACAAAGAAAAACAGAATTAAAGAAATTTTTAAAAAAGGTCAGAAATCTCTTAACGACAACTTTGGAATTAGCTGAACAGATACAAGAATCTGATTTAATAATTAATACATAACCTATTTATATAATAAAATGTAGTATTAGTAACGAAACAATACCTATTTTAGAGTGGGAATTACAATATATAGAAGGTGAAATATATTTGGAAAACCAACGAATAAATTTTTTGAAGAATAAGAAAATTTGGATACCATTAGGCTAATCAAAATAGATAGATTAAAGAACTTAGAATATTTAGATCTAAAAATACATCCAGAAAAGAAATATAGAATATTAAAAGATAATTCGGTTATAAAGTGTAATTTTAATAGTGGAGAACATATATTACATACAGAAGATAAACAATACAATACGTTGATAGATTTAATAATTAACCTTAGCGAAAAATTTCACGAAAATAATAAAAGCATACTAAGAACACTAGAAATTGTAGAATCATTACAAATTAAACAGAGAAAGACTTTAGAAAAATTAGAATAAAATTTCGATTTCTTAAAATCTCAAGAACTAGAGATAGACAGGAAAATACAATTCTTAAATAATAAGTTTAACCTCGAAAAATACCCACTAAAAACGAGATAGAAAAATTGGTTAAAACTATTACAGAAAAACCTAAAGAATTAGAAGTACAAACAACCAAATTAATAGAAAAAATAGCGCATCAAGTAGAAGTATTAACAAGTGAGATAAGCACCTTAAAAGAAACACTAGAGACAATAAAAGAAATCTCTCTTTCATCACCGATTTAGGATAGGTATACGAGAAAGTATTAAAATTAACAGAAAAATTTCAGTCTAGCCCAGAAGAACTTACAAAATACTTTCCTCAAAGAAAATCAGACCAAATACAAATAAAACAAAATAATACTATAATAGTATTACTCTTAGAACTTAATAAAAAATTAGATAAAATTATTAAGGACAAGAATTAAAAACCGAAATAGAAAACCCAAATAATAGGGGGTAGAAGATTTAATAAAACAATTAAAAAGGTAGAAATAACACCCTAAAAAGAAAATCTTAAATTAGTAAGGAAGCCTAAAAAATGGACATTTTTTCAAGTAGGACAAGAGCAGCAAATGAAGTAAGACCTAGAGTAAGTTTCTCAGACAACAGAATAGGTAATAATATGCTAACAAGAATCCTAACCAGGAAAGAACAAGAAGAAGAACAACAATTAGACGAAATAATAGATATAGATAAAGTTATACAAATATTTCAACAAAATCAATTGAGACTACTCAACCCAAAAGCATTATATAACATAGGATATTTTTCGAATAATTCACAATTATATAGACATTACAGAGAAGAACAATTATCAGTTATAGGAAACAAAGTTGCAACAATAAATTTAATCAACTCAAAATCAGTAAGACAAATAAAAAAACTACAAAAAGAATTTGATGCATATGAGATTAATAGTAATAGGATTAAAAGGATTAACTAGAAAAAATTTAGGAACTAACGTATTGGTTGTAGTATTTGATGATAGATGGTCTGACCAAAAGAAATCTATAATAGGTTTAACAGAAGTAGATATGACGAATAATGGAGGAATATTCTATATAAGCCCAGATTTCATGATAAACTTAGTAGAATTTGGAAAAAATATTAAAATCGAAATACAAACTAAAGGATATGAAGAAATGAATAACGGAAATAATTTATTAATATGCGTAGGATTTATAGGAAAAATGGCAACAAATAGTAATACAAAATTTAAAATTAAAGTAATAGGAAATAAAGGAATAAAACTAATAAAACCCATCAAAATAGACCTAGAAGAATATGCAGGATTAGAATGGAATCTAGAGGACTTTGCAAAATCAAAAATATTAAAATCAGAATCTCATTTGATGTATACAAATTCTAGGGGAGAAACTTCAATAAGGTTCATTGATTATAATTATACCACCCATAGGGAAGTAAATGATGGAACAGAAAGTACGGTAGAAGACAGTGAATGTATGAATATTGAAATAATACAAGATGAATTCGAAGTAGACAAAGCATTAGAAAAAGCTAGGATATTAGTTAGAAAAAATAAAGATAGGACTTTTAAATGTAAAGCGTGTAAACTCGGGAGTTTAACTCTAAGTGAAACAGAAGAACATTTTAAGAAATGCGAATTAAGAAAGGACAATTGAGGATATAGATCAAAAAATATTTCACAAAAAAAATTAGAAAATTTTGATAAAATTTTAGAAGAAATAAAGGATAGCTATGAAGAAACATAGACAAAATCTTTAATAAGTTTAAAAGAATTAATGGAATCAACTAGTTCAAGTCCTAGCCCATTTCAGATAACAATTCATCAAAGTACAGTAGATACTAGTACGGAAAATGTACCTAGAAGAAGGGAATATAAATTAGGTCAAGAAATAGAAATAGAAAATGTAAAATCATCAGGAAAAATGATGCCTATAGAGGAACCTATAAGACTACAAGAAGGAGGAAGTAAAGATAAAATATTAAATATAGCGGCCCACGACCCACAAATGTGGAACTCAGTAATAGACCTTTAGAAAGGAATAGTAGTAGCAGACTATATAAAAACCTACCACGAAACAGATGCAGAAACAATATATAAATATATGGAAACTTTCTTAGGAGAATCAACAAAGGGATTATGGGAAGCTTATAAGTTAGAATTCCCACAAGAATTTCAGGCTTTAATAGCAATGGGACCAAATCCTTATAATTTTACAAACAAAATACATAGTTTAATTACGGGAGAAGATCCAAATAATGGATTAGTAGTATTACAAAAAAATACTTCAATAAAGTTAGAACAATTAAGTATAAGCAGTTGGTTTCATATAAAGAAATTCCTCAATAATTATTTTTATTATTGTACTATTAGTGGAAATGCGTTTGATCAAGAAATAGGTAAAAAATTATTTAATAAATTACCATGAGTTCTAGGCAGAGAAATAGAAGAACGATGGTATAAAAGAGACAGAGTAATACAAAACCCAAATGCAAAATGGTCTATAGGACATAAAATACAACATATAATGAAAATATTACAAGAAAAATGTACCAATATACAAATACAAAAACAACTAAAACAGAATAATATGAGTTTTTGTAAGTCAACCGTATATACAACCCAAAGCTATGATAGGAATGAATACAAAAAGAAAAATTATAGAAATAAACCGCAATATAACAAGGGATATAATAGATAAAATTATTATCTTAGAAAATCATCAGCTAAAAAATCATACCTAGATAGAAACAGACATGTTAGGAAATATAGAATAGAAAGAAATTATAAAAATAAACTAGAATGTTTTACATGTGGAAGTGTAGAACACTTAGCCAATACATGCCCAAAAAGAATTAATAATAAAACAAGAAATTCACAACTAAAAGAAGATTTCCAGGAAACTTTAATAAATGTAGACGAACATATGTCAGATAATGAAAGCACATACTCTATAGTAAGTGTAAATATAGAAGAAAAAACTCAAATAGACACATCATAGTCAGAAGAAGAAGAATTAATAAATGAAATAGGATTAGAAAAACTAAATTTAGAAGAAATACAAGCAAATAAATTAGCAAACATATCCAAAGAATGTAATCATGATTTTGAAAAAAATAAAGGGTTAGATAGTAATCAGTGTTTTATATGTAAATGGTATCCTAGTAGGGATAGAAGAGCAAAATGTAAGTCATGTTACCTAGAAGGATGCATCTTATGTATAGAAAAAGAATTCAAGACAAAAATAAATAAAGAAGAAATATGTCCGGGAATAAATGATTTCACTCTCAATTTAAGAGTAATGACATTTGAAACCAGAATAAATGAATTGGAAAAAAGAATACAAAAAATGGAAAAGGGAAAGCAAAAGTTAGAAGATGACGAAGAAAATGTAGCAGAATTCACACACGATAAAGAATTGATGAGTATAGAAAACTATGACACACTGATATGTAACGAGGATAAAAAATTAAGTACAATAAAAATATTAGCAAGAATCAAAATAGAGGATTACGAAATAGAAACGTTAGCTTTAGTAGATTCGGGATGTACAAGATGTATAATAAATACGAAAATAGTTCCACCAAACCTAATCAAAACCTTAGATAAACCCGTTGTTGCTATGCAAATGGACGGAACTCATAATATATATAGACATTATATAGATAAATCGCAGATTAATTTTATAAATACATGCCTAGATTTTTATAAACCTAGTTACAAGGTAGATAAAATCTGGGTAAGAGACTTAAATATAAATGTAGATTTTGTACTAGGATTAAATTTTATGATACATAACAATGGTAGTTGCTTACTCAGCAGAGATGGAGTAATATTTTTCAAAAATATTACACTACACCAGTACAAACTATAGAAACTGGAATTATGATAAGGACACGATTAGATTTGGGCCAGCAAAACCTGCAGAAAAATCAGAAAGAATGTTGTAAGGATAAAAAAGAATCTAAAACTTTAATATCAGAAGAAAACGAGGATAAAGACATACTGGAAAAAGATTACACCTTAATAGACATCGAAACAGAACTAATAAATAGAATACAAGGAAAAAGGATCTTCAGTAAATTTGATTGTAAATCAGGATACTGGCAAGTAAAAATTGCACGAAGAAAGTATAGAATGGACAACATTCACTTATCAAGAAGGGCACTTCGAATGGCTGGTAATGCCGTTTGGATTAAAGACAACACCGCCAATTTTTCAACGAAAAATGGATAGTATATTTGGAGAATATAAAAGATTTGTTCTAGTATATGTTATATTAGTATTTAGTAAAGATATTAAAGAGCACTTAGGACATCTACAGACAGTATTTAGATTATTTGTAGATAATGAAATAATAATTAGTAAAAAGAAGATGGAATTATGTAAAAATCATATAAATTTTCTAGGAGTTGTTTTAGGAGATGTGAAAATTAAATTACAACCTCATATCTCTAAAAAGGCTTTAGAGATACCAGATAAATTAGACAATATTAAAGAATCATAAAGGTTCCTACGTATAGTAAATTATGCAAGAAATTTTATAAAGGATCTAGGAAAAATAGTTGGACCTCTATATGCTAAGACAGAATCTACAGGACAAAGACATTTTAATATTGAAGATATAAAATTAGTACAAAAAATTAAAGAAAAAATAAAAAATATTTCTGACTTAAACATGCCATTAGAATCAGATTACTTAATTATAGTTACAGATGGATGTTTTGAAGGATGGGGAGCGGTCTTAAAAGCCAAACCCAATAAGTATAGTGATAAAAGCACAGAAAAATATGTGTTTATCAAAGTGGTAAATATATATAAAAAAAAGAAAATATGAGTAGTATATATGCAGAAATATTAGCTGTGATATATGGGCTAAATAGTTTCAGATTATATATATTAAACAAACAAGAAATATTAATAAGAACTGATTTGAAGCCATAGTTAAGTTTCACCAAAAAATAAATGAAAAAAAAATAGTAGTAGAAGAAGATGGTTAAATTTCATTGATACTATATCAATTTATAACCTCATATTTGAACATATCAAAGGAAAAGATAATAACTTAACAGATCAGTTGAGTAGATTAAAAATTACGGTCAACTAATGAATATGGTATACCTTTACAACATGAGACCAACAACTCTCAAGAATGAAGACAAGGGAAAGAGCGTTCAGGCCTCACCCTCAGACAAATATTTTCAGACAATGTTAGGTAATCTTCAATTTAAGCCACAATCTCTAGTAGAACAGAATAGTATGGAAAGAATGAATTTCGGAAAACACAACTTAATATTTTTTCCTCCATCAAACTTGTCATTTGGAATTTTACCAGAATGCATCATAGATAGACCACATAGGTGTTTGATCGATAATTTATGGATAACATATAATAAATATTTTACAGCAGCCATAAATGCTTTATGCCAGTATTTTATAGACAAAAATCAAGAAAAAAGATTTAAGTATTATGTAGTTATACATGGAAAGACAAATGGTGTTTTTCAGACATGGTTAGAAGTATTATATTATATTAAAGATTTGGAAAAACCCCTTTTCAAAGGCTTTAATGACTTTACTGAAGCATTGATTATGCACATGGTGTATTAGGATCAAATTATTATATTTCCCCAGCACTCAAAAAAAACCCAGAAAAAATCCCACAATATAATATCCAAAAAGACACATATAAAATAATTTTCTGTGATCACTGCTCTTCAATGACTGAAGCCTTCAAGAGACTGAATCAGAAGAATAAAATCTTGATACAAGAAAACACAAGGCTAATGGAGCAAGTGAAGACATTAGAACACAAAATACAAGAACACAAAATACAAGCGGGAAAATTTGAATTGCTACAATCCCAGACACATGTCATTTCACAAGAGGACCAGGAAATGAGTTCTCCATCTCAAGAAAAAATGGATAAGAAGGGTGTACATTCCCTAATGAATGTAACAAGATCCACTGTATCGGATAGAGATACATCTAGTCCGGTTCAAACGGTAGTCGGTAAAGACTTATCAAATTCGTTTATGGCTGTCACTTTGCCAAAATTTGAAGATGAAAGATCATCGAGCTCATTAAGACGAAGATTACCCAGAATTAATACAAGGAGAAGCATTAAAAAAGAAATGCACGAGTTCAAAAAAGAAAAAAAATGAGAAAATTGAAGAAACAGTTAAACATACACTTGAAAAATTCTTCCAAGAAAAAGAAAAGCAGGATAAATATATGGTTGAAAATCCTAGTCCAGAAAAATCAGAAGACGAAGACAATTATGAAGATGAAAATCTAAACTATCAAGATGCTCAAGACCCAGATGATGATTCGGGAATGAGTTTTGACTCAATAGACCTACACAATCTTGATACGTAGAAAACGAATTCTTGATACGTATAAGTAAACTGGAGAATTAATATGAATACTGAAGAACCATAATAGTTAGCAATACTAGAGGAACAAGACAAAAGAGAAAAAAGAAAAAAGTAGCAATAATGCAACTAAGAATGACATAAAGTAGTGTTGAGAAGACATTGGGGTCCTTGAAGTGGAAAAAATAATTACATATTTGAAAAATAAAAAGGAATCTCTGCTCAAGCCATGTGACGATGGGGCCCAGTGAAGTACCCGACAAGGCTAGAAAAGAAAGATTTCTGAATATGTTTTAAATCCGCTTCATAGACTTGGCTATAAAAGGGGGCAAGATTGAAGAAGGAAGACACAACAACAAGAACAATATCAACAACATCTCTCTCAAGAAAAGCTCCAAACATCCTCTTCTTCTTCTCTTCACCCAACATCAAAAAACCCTGTATTAAACCACCTATCTAAGTTATGTATTCCGTAGTAGTTCTTATATCAAGGTTGTAAAAAAAATAAAATCGTATGATTCAGAGTGCAACTTTTTAATTCTCAAGTTCAGTAAAGTTTTTCGGGTTTCCCGAAAGGGAAATCCCTCTCCTGTAAACATGTAAGTTACTATTTTTATCTAAATTATGTTTCTTGATATTACCCCTGTTTTTACAGCTTTATGTTTATATATGTATTTATGCTAGTTTGTGAATATTCTAAAAATCACTCTTAGTATATGATTCTTTTTCCAGCTTCTTAACAATTTTGATGGATTAACCTATAAATTCCTAGGAGATACCGGTTAAAGCTAAACCCAACAAATTATCACAAGGGCGATCAAATGGGTATATATATTTAACTGTGGCCAATGTGAGGTTAAAGAAAAAAGTGTTAAGAAAAGATTTACTTCTTTAAAAAGCTAGAAAGAAGAGATGAACAGAGGATAGATAAAAAAAAGAAAAAGAAAATATAGAAGGAATAATAATTATCAGTTCATAATTTTTGATAAGCAACATAATAACATGTCTACAGGTTTTAGAACTAAACTATAAGACGCATAATTGACTGTTACTACTACTTTATGCCTTTTGCAATTAATGTTCCGGTATTACAATAGACAACAAAAACGGCAAATCAAAAATTAAGATTGGGGAAGTAAAGAGAGAGAGGAGAAAGATAAATTGGATATAAACGTGAGAATTATTGAGACCCGTTTGTTCGTAACTTTTTCCTATTTTCCTTTTATTTTTTTAAAAATGTGCATGTCTATAAAATTTTATAAGTTTTTGGAAATTTTTCGAAAATGAGTTTTTCAAAAGATCACTTTTTCAAAATTTTCAAAAAGAAAAAAGTATTTCACTCATAAAACTGTAATATTTTTTCTAGTGAAATGCATATTTAAATATAATTTCAAATTTCACATATTATTTTTTAACTTAACTCCAAATATTATTTTTTTCAAAAAATTATAATTTTATGTACAAACGCCTACTTAATCTTCGTTAAGAGAGTCTGTCAAGTGTTAACTAACGACAAATGAGCTCATGCTTACCCAAACAGAGCGACTATATTTCTAGCACCATACTTACAGGTGGCGCTTTTGCCGGTTTTTGCATTTGGTTAAGGACAAAAAGTTAGGAATGGCATACAGTACGATTGTTGTCTTAACCCGCAAAATATCAATCTGCTTCGCCCCGCCTCGCATAATAGTTAAAACCGCATCCACTCTCCCCACCTCACACTCGCATCCACCTGCCCGCCACCGCCTCACATTTTCTTTTAAAAAAAATCTTTTTTGTAACTTTTTAGGCCAATGCGCTTTCTGTTGCCGATACTGTGTTAAAACAAACTGTTAGAAGAGACAGAAAATCAGTAGATGATATGAAATATTCCGAGTCCACAATTTTCTTGTACGTCCTTAAGGAATTTTAACCCCCTCACAAGTTGCCAAGGTAATGGATTAAATCCTCCCAGGATGAAACGGAATAAACCTTCCTGCAACAGTGGCAATACTAGTTGCAGGATACCAAAGAACTAAAAGAACGGAGCAAAATCACACTTACGATTTTGAGAGAGAGACTGTAAATAGAATGCAGTATATTTTCAGAAGGAAATTCTGGATTTTTCAGTGAGTGAAAAGGAAGCCATCCTCAGAATTTATAGGCAGTGTAAAGTGAAGAGGTGTCTGTTCAGAAGGGAAAGACAGCATTTGGATTATACGTTTCAGTCAATTCCGTTAATGAACTGACTAGAATTTAATTAATTCTTAACTAATTAATTAAATAAATTTTGTCCAAAAATAATCTTATCGATTATTTGACAAATCCAAATCCAAAGCCGAAGTCGAGCCGAGCGACAACGGTGGCACGAGGGTTCATTCTCTTTAACTCCTTTTAAGAGCTCTAAGAAGTGATTCTATATTTATACACATAAGTGTAGTTGTCNTAGACTTTTAAGCCCAATGCTTAAATTTAAAGCCCAATGGCTTTAAAGTCCAACAATCCCCCACATGAATGGGAATGGCCATAACAAGGATGATCATAGATGAAAGATGTGTGATTTACAAGTAAGGATTAATTGCATCTGGATAAGTAGGTTTCCCTTTGAACTTTCCGTAGTAAACATATGTCGGATATACTCGGTCAATCGGTAGATTTGATATCTTTGAACCGTCGAACTTTAGTGTATACCTAGACAACCATATGTCACACAATTTAACCGTCTGTTGGTTCTCATTTTTGTGTTAGTTTCAGCCATGAACACCGCCTAGTATCATAAGTGCGTAGAGAATTAGCCTTACAACATTCTCATTGAAGCGGCTTCCACTTCACACTTACATAGGTGATTCCTAAACGTCTAATCCTTTAGATTGTCACCACATCAAACTTAGGTAATCATTAAAGAACGTGTAAAGTTCTATCCTTGTTACTATACATTGTCTTCATCACTAGAAGGGACCAAAAAAAATTTTTTTGACAATGTTGAACCGGTCAATCATAACTTTGTTTGAGCTCCTTGAACCTAGATCTCGGAATATCCAAAATTCTAGGTAGAGTTACCGCCATGATGACTTGTCCTCGGCCATAGTCCCATTCCCTTAGATGATTTCTCAACTCCCTCTCTAGTTAAGCCTTTTGTAAGCGGATCCGCCATATTATCCTTTGATCTTACATAATCAATAGTGATAATTCCACTAGAGAGTAGTTGTCTAACGGTTTTATGTCTTCGTCGTAGATGACGAGATTTTTCGTTATACATAATGCTTCATGTACGTCCTATTGCAGCCTCACTATCACAATGTATGCATATAGGAGTCAAAAGTTTTGGCCAGAATGGAATGTCTTCTAAGCAATTTCGAAGCCATTCAGCTTCTTCGCCGGCCTTATCCAAAGCTATAAACTCTGACTCTATTGTAGAGCGAGCGATGCACTTCTGTTCGGAAGACTTCCAAGATATTGCTCCTCCGTTTACAGTAAAAACATATCCACTTGTGGACTTCGTTTCTGTTGAGCCGGTTATCCAATTTGCATCACTATATCCTTCGATAACCGCAGGATAATTATTGTAGTGCAAGGCGTAGTCTTGGGTATATTCCAAATATCCCATAACTCGCTTCATTGCCAACCAGTGATGTTTGTTGGGATTACTTGTGAATCGACTAAGTTACTTATTGCACAAGCTATATCAGGACGTGTACAGTTCATGATATACATTAAGCTTCCCAACACACGAGCATAATCCAATTGAGACGTGCTTTCACCTTTATTCTTTACAAGATAATGGTTTAAGTCAATTGGAGTTCTTGCACTTCTAAATTCCAAGTGTTTGAATTTTTCAAGTACCATTTTCACGTAATGTGATTGAGACAAAGCCAGACCCTGAGGAGTCCTCTGGATTTTAATTCCTAGAATTACATTGGCAACTCCTAAGTCTTTCATATCAAACTTACTAGCAAGCATACGCTTAGTAGCTTGAATGTCGGCAATGTCTTTGCTCATTATTAGCATATCATCAACATATAAGCAAACAATGACTATATGATTTGGAATGTTCTTAATGTAAACACATTTATCACATTCATTAATCTTAAAGCCATTTGACAACATTGTTTGGTCAAATTTCGCATGCCATTGCTTGGGTGCTTGTTTTAGTCCGTAAAGGGACTTAACAAGTCGGCACACCTTCTTTTCTTTTCCCGGAACCACAAATCCTTCAGGTTGGTTCATGTAAATTTCTTCCTCCAGATCACCATATAAGAAGGCTGTTTTTACATCCATTTGATGGATTTGAAGACCATACAAGGCGGCTAACGCTATTAGCATCCGAATGGATGTAATTCTTGTTACCAGCGAGTATGTGTCAAAATAGTCAAGACCTTCTCGCTGTCTAAATCCTTTGACAAAAATTCTTGCCTTGTATTTGTCAATAATACCATCGTCTTTCATTTTCTTCTTGAAAACCCATTTAGAACCCAAAGTTTTGTTACCTGGAGGAAGATCAACCAATTCCCAAGTGTGGTTGCTCAATATAGATTCTATTTCACTATTAACAGCCTCTTTCCAATATTGTGCTTCTTAGGAAGACATTGCTTTCTTGAAGGTTCGAGGCTCATTTTCTATCAGGAAAGTCAGAAAATCTGGACCGAATGAAGTAGATGTCCTTTGGCATTTACTTCTTCTCGGATTTTCCTCATTAGGCATACCATCTGTTGTTTCCTCCCAATATCGTTTTGACTTTTGGTAGGATAATTCACTTTCCTTTTTATACGGATAAATAGTTTCAAAGAATTCAGCATTATCTGGTTCTATTACCGTATTAACGTGGATCTCATGATTTTCTGATTTATGAACCAGAACACGATATGCCTTGCTATTGGTTACATATCCAATAAATACACAATCAACCGTTTTTGATCCTATCTTCACCCTTTTAGGCTTAGGAACCTGTACTTTAGCTAAACACCCCCACACTTTGAAATATTTCAAGTTGGGTTTCCTTCCTTTCCATTTTTCGTACGGGATGGACTATGTTTTACTGTGGGGTACACGGTTGATTATTCGGTTTGCTGTAAGTATAGCTTCTCCCCACAAGTTTTGTGGTAAACCAGAAGTTATCAACAAGGCATTCATCATCTTCTTTAATGTTCGATTCTTTCTTTCTGCAATTACGTTAGATTGAGGAGAGTACGGGGCAGTTGTTTGGTGAATAATGCTATTTTCCAAACATATTTGTTCAAAAGGAGATTCATATTCGCCACCCCTATCACTTCTTATCATTTTGATCTTTTTGTTAAGTTGTGTTTAAACTTCATTCTTATATTGCTTGAATGCATCAATTGCTTCATGTTTACTACTTAGTAGGTAAACATAGCAATATCTCGTACTATCGTTAATAAAAGTGATGAAGTACTTTTTCCCATTGCGAGATGGTGTAGAATTCATGTCGCAAATATCCGTATGAATTAAATCTAAAGGACTTTAACTCCTTTCGACAGACTTATACGGATGCTTAGCATACTTCGATTCCACACAGATTTAACATTTTGAGTTAATGCAATCAAATTTTGGCAATACTTCCAAATTAATCATTTTCCGTAATGTTTTGAAGTTGACGTGGCCTAAGCGTGCATGCCATAAAGTGTTTGACTCAACTAAGTAAGAAGAAGCTTCAACTTTATTGATAGGAATAGCTATTACATTTAGCTTAAAAAGGCCCTCATTCAGGTAACCTTTGCCTACATACATATCATTCTTACTTAAAACAACACTATTGGAAACAAATACACACTTAAATCCATTTTTGACAAGAAGTGTTGTAGATACTAAATTCTTGCGAATTTCTGGAACATGGAGAACTTGATTTAAAGTCACAATTTTTCCGGATGTCATCTTCAATGCAATCTTGCCAACTCCCTCAATTTTGGCCGTAGATGAATTTCCCATGAAAAGAGTTTGGCCGGGTCTTGCGGGAGCATAACAAGAAAATAGTTCCTTGTTTGCACAAATATGGCGGGTGGCTCCAGAATCAATCCACCACTCTCTCATATTTCCTACCAAGTTGCATTCAGACAACATGGCACACAAGTCCTCCACTTCTACCACATTTGCTTGATTCTTCTTCTTTTGTGACTCTTTATTTGGAGCACGACAATTTATGGCCTTATGCCCGGGCTTTCCACAGTTGTGACAACTACTTTGAACTTTTTCTTGTTCGGGTAATTCTTTGGTCCAAATTCCTTCTTTCTTTTCCTTTTATTTTCCGGTGCTTCCTCAACAATGTTAGCTCCCATTATTGCTGAGTTTCCACGTGACTTATTTTCAGCATTTTTGTTTTCTTCTTCTATCCTTAGACGAACAATTAGATCCTCAAGTGTCATATCTTTGCGCTTGTGCTTCAAGTAGTTCTTAAAGTCCTTCCATAAATGAGGTAACTTTTCAATGAAGGCAGCAACTTGAAACGCCTCATTTATGACCATACCTTCAGCAACAAATTTATAATTAATAACACTATCAATATTATTAATAAAATTATTGACTCGGGTCATACCTTCAGCAAGGAGGTCATGCACGATGACTTGTAATTCTTGGACTTGAGTGATGACCGACCTGGTGTCAATCATTTTAAACTCCAAAAATTTTGCAGCAACGAACTTCTTAAGTCCAGCATCCTCGGTCTTGTACTTTTTCTCAAGAGCGTTCCATAACTCTTTTGAAGTTTCCATGACACTACAAACATTATACAAGCCATCCTCCAAACAACTTAAGATGCAGTTTCTGCATAGGAAATCAGAGTGTTTCCATGCTTCAATTACCACAAATCGTTCAGCCTCAGGAGTATCTTCTCCCACAACTGGAACATCTTCCTTGATGAATCGTTGCAGGCTTAGTGTAGTTAGATAGAATAGCATCTTTATTTGCCAACATTTGAAGTCTGTACCAGAAAATTTTCCGGATTTTTCTGCCGGTGCCATCGTATGTGCTGGTCTTGACGAAGCAGCAACACTCGATGAAGCACCCGTTCCAGCAGCATTTCCATTAATTTGGTTTTCATTCGTAATGTTTCTGTAGAGTTGGAAAGAAACAGAACTTTGTTAAATCAGTGAAGTTTTGATATCTTCAAACTGAATACCAAACCAAACATACAATACGTAACAATGGTGAAGTTTTTATATACTTCAAACATGTACGTTTATCATTCCGGTAAAGTTTTGATATACTTTAAACTGGACAGAATAGTTATTGGAGTAGAAAGCACAAAGGCTTTA
>ML332485.1:43381-54377 GCA_005239505.1 Nicotiana paniculata | reverse complement strand
GATCAAATCATCAGTTCACAATAAGCACAGTCTTTCTTTCCAACAGTGTATACATATATATATATGAAATTAACATGCTTTAAAAGACAACTTCAGTAAAATCCTTTGAAAAATGTATTTTCCAACAATTTCAGAAATAAAAAATACTTGAAGAGTTTAGTGTAAAATGAAATAAATCATAAATAGCCCCTCGGGCCAAAACATGAATCATAAATCGCCCATCGGGCAGAACATCACTCAGCATACCTCACAATCACTCAGTATCAGCCCCTCGGGCAACCTCACTATCACTCATGCCTCACAATCACTCGTCACTCGGCACTCGACACTCGGCACTCGGCACTCGGCAACCGGCACTCGCACTCGCACTCAGTAGGTACCTACGCTCACTAGGGTGTGTACAGACTCCGGAGGGGCTCCTTCAGCCCAAGCGCTAAAATAAAGCCACCTCGTGGCATCTCATATCCTCACAATCAGGCCCTCGGCCTCACTCTGTCAGAAACTCTCAGTAAGCCCCTCAGGCTATCAGTAAAACGGGGTACTCGACCAGAAATATCATTTTATAACTCAAACAATGTAAATATGGTTGAGTTTCGAAAACAGTTAAGCATAACATGATTGAGTGTAAATCATAAATCAACGTAGTGAGGAAATAGCAGTAAAATCCCCCAAGGGGTCTAATCAAGTCGGCGCAAGGCCCCAAACATGGCTTACAGCCCAATTATAGCAATAGTTTTGGAAAATCATTTATATATGATTTAGAGTAAAATATGCAACTCAATAGTTTCCACAGAGAGGACCAAGTCCAAATCTAAAAATCAGTGCATGCCACACAATCGTCATTCGTCATGTGTGCCACTCTAAAAATAGTGAGAAATACAAAGTCTGGGGTTTCATACCCTGAGGATAAGATTTATAGCCATTACTTACCTTCACCCAGGCCAAAATACGAATCTGGGATTCTCTTGCCTCTAGAATCGGCTCCTGATTGCTCTGAATCTAACCATAATCAGATTAACATCATCAATATACACTAAATAAACAAGGCTCAACCGAAAACTATCAATTTTAGGCACAATTCCTGAAAGGCCAAACCCGAGTCCCGCGCCCACGTCTCGGAATTCGATAAAAATTTCGTCACAAGAATCCTTATCCCTTCCCGAGTCTATACATATAAAATGTATCAAAATCCGACACCAAACAACCCCTATATTCCCTAATTACAAGTCTCAATTTCCCAAGCCCTAAACCCCCAATTTATGCCATTTAATCCACTCATTCCAAGTCTAATCCGTCACATAATAACATAGAATCGAGTTTATAGTCCGAGAAACTTACCTCCACTGATGACCCTCGAAATCCTCCTTCAAATTACTCCCAAATTGACCCAATCTGCATGCAAAAATGAAGAAAAATGCCAAAATTTTGCGGAGGCACCTATTTATACTTCCTGCCCAGTTAAACAACACCTGCAGCCCTTGCTTCGCACCTGCGATCCTAGGTGTGCACCTACGGAATTCCACTAAAAGTCCAAGTCTCGCACGTGTGGTGATTCACCCGCACCTGCAGCTTCGTAGGTGCGGCCCATGCCTCGCACCTACGGCTTCGTAGGTGCGTCCCATGCCTCGCACCTGTGACTTCCTCCAGCCTGACCTCTTTTCACACCTGCGCTATGTCCATCACATCTGCGGCCATCGCACCTGCGTCTCCCCATACGGAGGTGCGGACACACCAGTAAAATGACACCAGCAGCAGCTTTGCTGTAATTTCCTATTTCCAAACATCTGTTAACCATACGAAATCAATCTCGAGCCCCTCGGGGCCCCAACCAAACATACTAATACATCCCATAACCTCATTCAAACTTAGTCGAGCCTTTGACATTCCAAAAACAACGCAAAAAAACCAAAATCACATCAAATTCAAGCCTATGAATTTTGAAACTTCAAAATTTTGCCAATGATGCCGCAACCAACCAAAACACGTCCGAATGCCCTAAAAATTTTCACACATGTCCAAAATAATACTACGAACCTGTTCCAACTTTCGGAATTCCATTCCAATCCCGATAGCCTATTTTTGATCGGCAGTGGAAAATAGAATATCCGGGTCAGAATGGAATTTCGGAAGTTGGAACAGGTTCGTAATGTCATTTTGGATATGTGTGAAAATTTTCAGGTCAATCGGATGTGTTTTGGTTGGTTTCGACATTGGCAAAAATTAGAAGTTTAAAAGTTCATATGCTTGAATTTGATGTAATTTTGGTGTTTTTGTGTTGTTTTTGATGTTTCGAAGGCTCGACTAAGTTTGAATGATGTTATGGGGTGTGTTGGTAGGATTGGTTGAGGTCCCGGGGGCCTCGGGTGTATTTCGGATGCCCAAACGGGCACTTTTTGGCCTTAAGAAGTCTACTATTTTTTGGTGTTTTAGCAGTAGTGATTTCTTCACTACGATCACGTGGATTCATCCGCGATCGCGTAGAGTAAAAGAGTGGGGCAGGCATTTTGTTCTATGCTATCCCGTGGTTAGGTTTGCGATCGCATAGATTGGTCAGGTAAAGCAGTGCGATCGCGTGGTCTTTGCAGCGATCGCGTAGAGGTTCTGAGGCGCGTGTGTGGGATGGTTTTTTGTTCTATGTGATCGCGTGTACATGATATAGGGACCAACGAACTCGATAATAGTCGGCATCGTAAGAGTTTCTGAAATCGTGTTCCAGAAATGATAGAATGGACAATGGAAGAATAACCTTTAAAGGTCGTTCAGGAAGACGCTTCCCTAAAGCAAGCAATGTGAGCAGAGTCATGCTTAAGGGACTAAGTGTTCCAGTTACACCAGGTGTCACCGTCGTGCATAAGAAATTTTGTTATCCTTGGTAGGGAAGGGTTACCGTAAGGCGAGTAAGAGTTCGTGAAGTCGTGAAAAGTCGCCAAAGATGAAGAGGTACACCATATATAGGTAAATATTCATAGCAATAAATTCTAGTACTCCCCTAAAGAGGGGAAGACGATGTGATATGGTAGTAAGTCGGAGTTATGTAGTTAAAGTAACTATGGAATAGTAAGGAAAGAATGCGGTAAAAAAGCGAAAGTAATGATATTGCATTTATTCAAATCCTAAAGATATGTTACGACTCCAGAATATTATTCAAGCACGATGTTGGGGAGTGGCAGTAAGGGTTCCCGATCAGGATGTTATTGATAGTAAGTGTGAATGAACACTAGATCCATAAGGATCAAGTGTGAGAGGTAAGTTAAGACAAAGAAAATAAACCTAGAGAGGTTACGCAAAATATAAATATGAGCATGGGCTGATGAGTAGTTAGTAGTTTATTCAGGAAGAGCCTAGTTATGGCTAGATAAGAGGTCCATATGAATCAGCAAATTATGCAAGATAAATGTAGTGAAACCCAGCACAGGAAATTTATCCTCGAAAATACGACATCGTAATTCTTGAGAAATATTCAGATAGGAGTTGAGGTAGTAAAAGGTACCGTATAATTGTTATGGAAATAAAAGAGAGTTCCACTAGGGAGACAATCGAAATTTCAATTCATAAGCAACCCTACAAGCACAAGGGCGTGGAGCTAAGTAACTAAGGATAATGATAGGCGAGTAAGACATCAAAAATTCCATTAGGTATATGATGGGATAAGCTCACAGCTTTACAAGAGTCAGAGGGTCTTCCCTAAATGCTACAATGAAAGACTAGTTGAGGAAATACGGAAGAAGACTTCAAACTAATAATAGTGACCTAAATAAATAATGATCTTATACCAACAGTATCACTACAACATTGTATACACTCCATAAGAAAGTGGCACATATCGTGGCTAATGAACGGGAAGTAAAAAAATCAAAAATAAAAGAGTAATATTTGAGATCATATTAGTTGCACAACATTCCAATAGGTGTGGGCAATAAGATAAGCCAAGTAGTCATGCAACAAGTAGCAGAACGACTAGGATAATTAATTGCTTACTTTTATGAAAGCTGAGAAGTCACAAAAGGAATTATTCGATCAATGATCCATAGTTAGTTACATTATGAATGCATTTAAGATTTTGGGGTATTATTCATGCAGCATATATGTTGACATTCCTCATCTATAGGAGACTCTGATATAAGTTAAAAGAAAGAATTGAGTTCACCTCATGGACAAGAGCTTGAATTGCTAAAAGGTTATATCATGGATGTTCCATAGCGTCCACGAGGGGATAAAGTAATAACTAATACCCTGAGTCGTAGATCAGAAGATAAAGTAAGCCTACTTAAAGGCTGAGATAGAAGACAAAACTAAAGAGTTACATCAACTAAGTGAACTAGGAGTCTGATTATTAGACCCCGATGAGTATAGAAATCGTGATTCAGAACATTGTAGAAGCACTCTAAATATCATAGGTACAAAGGAGATAGTATAACGACCATATTCTATAATGGATCTACGATAAATCTAGTTAGAACAGTATCAACCTCATAAGAAGTTGGTATGAAGCCTTCGCCGAACTGAGTATGCACATGAGATACAAGTATTATAGTTGAGCTTTAACGTGTGGATAAATATTCCACCTATGTGGAAGGGAGGTTATGAAATAGATAGAAGATACGATGCAAGATTTAAAGGTAAAAAAGATATAGGTGAAGAATGTAGCCCAAGTACAGAGGGTTACAAATAATCCAGATATCGGATAGAGGGTTGGAAGCATCGTAATTCTGTATCAAGAAATAATAGTGTTGTCGTCAGTGGAATATCTTCCAGACTATGGTTTCCAGGTACAGAGAGGGCTATTAAAGAGAGTAAATAAGATTTAGAGATGATATGATGTCTCTCTTGAGGTTCTAGAATAACATAAGAAAATCGATGGCGCTAGCAAGTTAAAGGAAGGTTGCAAGTAATATAAATAGATATATGTAGGTCGCAAGCTAAAGTATGATAGAGCGACAAGGTTTTAGGTAGACAGGAGTAAGGATAAGAAAAGATGAGTGAGAAGGTGACAAGAATAAGTAAGTCCTCGGGATTAAACCCATCGAAACAATAGAGCTGATGGTTTCCGTAGGTTATAAAAAGCTCATTACAACCTGAATAGGCTCGGAGGAGTTTAAGACTATGATAATTTAGAAGAGATGGAACGCTGACCTAGTGGTAGAATAAGGGTGTAATTGTGATATATAAGTGGATGACGTTTAGGCCTTTGATTGGGTAATGATTCAATGAAAAGGAATTTTATAAATTGAACAGGATTAAAATACCCCCATAAGGTGAATCACGTTGGGATGCTATGAAATACAGTTATTGAAGTATAGTATCTCCCCTAAGTGGATCACCAAAATAACTCCAGATGTTCCCCGATAAGACGTGAGCCCTAGTGAAAATGTATTACGTAAGAGGTTTCAAGTTATCAGGGGTAGATAGATCAACCTTAAGGTGAATCAACGATATGCAGAAAAAAGCTCCAAAGTATGATATGAGATTAGGCCATCATTCTTAAGATGAACAGTAATGAGGAAGAACTAAAGGAATTAGATTTATACATATAGGATAAGCATCGAGAGAGTAACCTAGAGATGGGTAGCAAACCTCGGTAATAATAAACCGAATAAAGTGTTATGGTATACTACAATCTACCTCGATGTAATAAAGCCATAAGTATAGATATACAAGGCTACGAAACAAGATATAGCAACAGTCGTAAGTTCAACAAAGTACCGAGCGAAGAACTTCAGTACATCTATATATACCGGGAGGAACAACTTGTCATGGTTCAGTATGACAAAGAATGTACTAAACTCAACAAGAAGAGATGATAAATATATTTTTCAAAATTATTATTCCCAAGAATCAACATGCGCAAATAATTCCAAGGTCGTACGGCCCGAACCAACAGAATAATATTTAAATGTGCACTGCCGAGGGTCGAACGACCCGAAACATAGATGCATCTATTTAATCTGCCAAGGCTCTCGGCCCCCTCCACAATAGAAAACACTTAAATAACACCAATTTTTGATAACATTCAAGTGTTCTATTCATAACCTCAAATGAGTGAAGACTTATCCTTTTGGACTTCTTTTACAATTGATAGAATTATGATTTAAGCAATTCAATTGACAAGTAAAAGGCGCAATTATGTAACGACCCAACCGGTCATTTTGAGAGTTAGAGCCCCGATACCCTAATAACTTCTTTCCCCGCATTTGTTTCTGCTTTTGAGACTTGCCGAGGTGATTAGCTATGAAATTCGGAGAGGTTTGGGACACTTAGTCCCTAATTTGAGTTTAAGCCTTACAAATCGGACTATGGTTGGACTAGGTGAAGATGAGGCCGGAATGCAATTTAGTCGGATCCGTTAGCTCCGTTGGGTGATTTCAGAGTTAGTATCGCATCCAGAATATGGTTTCGAGGTCTGTAGTAGAGTAAGGCTTGAATTGGCGAAAATTAGAATTTCGGCGATTTCGGCCGATAGGTGAAATTTTGATATCGGGCTTGGAATGGGATTCCGAAAGTGGTTGTAGGTCTGTAGTGTCATTTGTGACCTGTGTGTCAAATTTCAGGTCATTCTCACTAGGTTGTGGATTTTGGAAAATTTTCTAAGTTTTTAGGCTTGAATCCATGTATAATTTGTTATTTTGGTGTTATGTGATATGGTTTGAAGGCTCGGCTAAGTTCTAGTGAGGTATTAGGAATGGTTGGTAGGTTTGGTTGAGGTTCTGGGGGCCTCAGGGGTGTTTCGGATGCTCAACGGGTTATTTTTGGACTTGTGGTAATTGTTGTTTTGCTGGTGTAAGTGCAGCCAGTTTTTGTTCATCGTGATCACGAGAAGGAGTATGCGATAGCATAGAGTAAGATGGAGGCCAGTCAGATGTATGCAACGCGATCGCACAGAATGGGACGCGATCGCGTAGTTTAGGAAACTTGGTCATCGTATTTGCGTGGGCTAGGCCGCGATCTTGTAGAAGGAGTGAGGCAGCTATTAAGTTGAGCTTTTGCTCTTCGCGGTCGTGTGAGCCCAGTCGTGTTCGCGTAGGGTCTGAGGAATGGTGCATCGCATTCGCGTGAGCCTCTACGCATTCACATAGAGTAAAATCTTGAGGCGCAAAATTTGTTCTTCGCGATCACGATGGTTCTTCCATGATCGCGATTAAGGAAAAATTTGGGCAGAAGAAATGTTCAAAATCGAGGGTTTAAGTCCTTTTCTCAATTTGGACTTGAGAGCTCGGGATTAGGCGATTCTTGGAGGGATTTTCACTTGGGCAATTTTGGTAAGTAATTCCTACTCGATTTTGACTAGTTTTCACGAATCTATGCTTAAATTCTTCCTTTAATTTCGAATTTGGAGTGAAAAATTGAGAAAATTTTGTATAAAGTTCTTAGACCGAGTTTTTGAGTTTTGATCGAGGTTTTGGTATCCGATTCGAGTAATTTTTGTATGGTTAGACTAGTGAGTGAACGGGTGTCCGAAATTTGTAACTTTTACCCAATTCCGAGACATGGGCCTAGGGGACGTTTTCAGCGATTTCCCTAATTTCGCGCTTTAGCTTCAAATTTTTTTATTAGACTAGTGATATTCACATTATGAAACTTATTTGAATAGATTCGGGCCATTCATAGTTTGGTACTCGTGGCAAGAACGTGATTCCGGGTTGAATTGAGAAGTCGAGGTAAGTGGCTTGTCTAACCTTGTGTTGGGGACTTCCCCCTTAGGATATTGATGCTAAATGTTGTGTAGGTGCCGTGTACGTGAGGTGACGAGTACGTACACGGGCCGTTATTTCAAAAATCTCATTTTTCCCTTACTAAAACATATATTGTTTTTCCCTTCTATGAACTTGTTCTCATATGATAGATTGTTTAGTTTAGATTAGGAAAACATGCTTACGTGCTTAATTACCTACTTGATTTTCTGTGCGTCGTGCTTAGTTAAGCCCTTATTTGCTTTATCTTTGATTAGTATAAACTGTGTAAACTCGATGTTATGCTTTCATTCATCCTGCATAGCATATTTAAATTGGGACTATGGACGTATTTCGGGAGATCCTCCTTTACTTCATATTTACTGTGGGGCTACAGACGTATTCCGGGAGATCTCCCTGTACTGCATATTTACTTTGGGACTACGGACGTATTCCAGGAGATCCCCTGTACTGCATATTTATTTCATTTGGTACTACAAATGTATTCCGGGATATCCCCTTGTACTGCATAATCATTTGGAAGTACGGGACGGTATCTTGGGAGTTTCCACGTTGTGATATACATAGTGTCAAGCCGAGGACTTTCTTTAATATAGAACTTATATTGTTTTTCTTAAACTGTTTACTGTATACATTACATTTCTTTGTACTGTTTTAAATTGATTTATATAGAAAGTAAGTGGAGCCTTCACCTGACCTCGTCATTACTCAACTGGGATTAGGCTTGGCACTTACTGGTACCAAATGTAGTGTACTCATTCCCTTTCCTGCACATGTGTTTCGTGTGCAGATCCAGGTATGAGCTATCAGCCTCGTGGTTAGTCGTTGATGTTGATTCCAGGAGACCACAAGGTATTTCGGCCGCGTCCGCAGAATCCTCTGAGTCCCCTTCCATTCTAGCTTATAAAGATTTTCTTATGTACTTTCCAGTTTTTGTTAGAGCAATAGTAGTTTTAGAATCTTGTGACTGTCTGTGACATTCCGAGTCTTGGGGAGTTATATTTTGTATGAGCCAAGCGACCAGTATGTTATTTATATCGTTGCCCTTATCCCCCTTTATTTCTTGTGTTTTATTTCAATTTCTCCCTTATAGTAGGCTTACCTAGTCGTAGAGACTAGGTGACGTCATGACACCTTCGGAGGGTGAATCGGGTCGTGACAAATTATTTCAAGTATAGCATGATAGGGGTCCTACACTACCCGGACTAAACATAAATAGTATCTACGCACGGACTCTCGTCACTTTGTACGTACATAGCCCCCATAAATAGTCACATACATTATTTAACTTGCCTATGGGAGATTTCTCTCTTACAAGGTTAGATAAGAGACTTGCCTCGTCTCAAGGCTCACTTCCCTAATCAAGAACGTTATCAAACCTCCGAATTTGGTGCCGAACGAATCGGAACTAGTCAAACATTATATAAATTAATTAATCTATGCTCAAAAGTTCATATCCCCACTATTTAAGTGATTACCCCACTCAAAATGCTAGATTCTTAAACTTCACCCCGGGCCCACGTGCCCGGATTCCAGAAATATTTGAAGGAAGTTGTTACCCACAACCTAAGGAACATAAATATATGATTTTCACTAAGTTTCATGATCATTTTCGTGGTAAAATCTCATTTATGTTAAACCCTAAGTTTTTCATCTAAACCCATAATTTCAATCAATTTTCATGTTGAAATCCACCCATAATCTATGTATTAAACTCACATTAAGTAGAAATTACGTACTTCACAAAGCTAGGTCGAAATTGCCTCCTTAAAAGCTCTCAAATCGCCCAAGAGTGGAAGAGAATGCGATAAAAATGACCCTAGCCCATAATAAATGAGGCTCACTGCCTCCAGCTGCAGTCATAGGGCCGCACCTGCGCCAGCTGGGGGTCGCTTCTGCGGGCGGGTTACCGCTTCTGTGGTCCTGCTTCTGCGAAGGATGGGCCGCACCTGCGGAACCTGGGCTGCCCTTCCTTGGCCGCATCTGCGAGACTATTTTCTTACTTTTGAAAGAGGACCTTACCTGCTTCCCCGTGGCACATGCCTCACAAACTTTGTCTTCCTTGAACTTAATGTTAGGAAGTCCTACCACTAAGTCCTTAGAGACTAGTTTGTTAAGCTGCGTTAGACTTGCATGACCAAGTTGTTTGTGCCACAGGAGGGGATGATTGTCCAACACACTTAGACAAGTGAGTTCATTTTCAGACAGTGTGGACAAGTCTATGACATAGATGTTATTCATTATTTTTCCCTGTAAAACAATATTGTCAGTAAGCAGGTTAATCACAAAACATTTTGTGGAAGTAAAAGCAACCAGGTTACCTCTGTCACATAGTTGTGATACACTGATCAGACTATATTTCAAGCCATCTATTAGATACACATGTTCAATCGATCGTGTATCATCCTTACCTACCTTACCAACCCCAATGATTTCACCTTTCTTTCCGTTTTCAAAGGAGACATTTCCTCATTTGGGACTTTCAAGTGAAAGGAATTGTTCCATGTTCCCAGTCATATGCTTTGAGCAGCCACTATCCAAGTACTAAATTTGGCTGCCTCCTCTCACTTTAACCTACAAAAGGAATCAAAGGTTAGTCTTAAGAACCAAACTAGTTTGGGTCCTTTTCTATGAGAGAATGGATGAATCAAATTTTTCCTGGCCCAATTTGGCATCCAGTTTTTCCCTTTTACAAACCTCTCATTTTTTCGACTGGCCTGCTCTTTTGTAGTACACTCATATTTGTAGTGCACAGTCTTACCACAATGGGTGCAGATTTTATTCTCAGGAAGAGGGAGATACTTGTTTTTGGGATCCCACTTGGGCAATTGACTTCCAAAGCCAATCCCTCTCTTGTTGCTACTATGATTCTCTTGAAGCCATATCAGGGTGTCAGAGGATTTATTCCATTTACAGGTTCGATCTAATTCATGTTTGACTTTGCCAAGTTGTTCATTAAGAGTTCTTATTGGTTCGTCCTTGGAATACATCTTATCTTTTAATTTTCCTATGTTTTCTTCTAACATGATATGAGAATGATCAACAACCTTTTTACTTGATCCTAGCTTTAGCTTTAAGTTTTCAGATTTTAGTTCTAGAATCTCAGTTTCAAGAGGATGAACCTGGTTCAACAAGTCAGTGTTTTTCTTTTCAGATTCACTGACTCTGATTTCCAGGTTTATGCATTTTGCTTTTAGCATTGCACATTCTTTAGATAGTTGATCCTTATCTTTGGTTGTTTCCTCAGAATCATCTATGAAATCAAGTAGCAACTCAGCGAGTTTTTCTTTAGATAGGAACTTTACTTT
>ML332485.1:0-43247 GCA_005239505.1 Nicotiana paniculata | reverse complement strand
CCTTTGTTGTGGTTGTCTTGGGTTGAACCTGTTCCTTCCTCCTGTTCCTTCTCTCATATCTTTCCTTTTACCACTCTACTTCCCACTGAGGACAGTTTTTAATGAGATGGTCAGTCTTACCACATTTGTAGCATCCCTCGTTGGTTGGTCTTTCTGGAGCCTTTGCTTTGTTGTAGTTTCCTCCTCTACAGATGCCTTTCTACCTCATGAGAAAGTTTCTGAATTTTTTGGTGATCATGGCCATCTCATCATCTTCCAGATCTACTCCCTCAGTGATTTTTAGGGCTAGACTCCTCTCCTTTTTTGGACCATCCATCTTCATTGTCTGCCTTCTTAGTTCATAGGTTGTGAGGTTTCCAATTAGCTCATCCAATCTGAGGGTTGTCATATTTTTAGATTCCTGGATAGCAGTGATTTTGCTTTCCCAAGAAATAGGCAAGACCCTTGTTAGGATCTTCTCAACCTTGTCCTCTTCAAGAATGATTCTTCCAAGAGATTTCAGTTTATTAGTCAAGGTTGTGAACTTTGTGTACATCTCTTGAATAGTCTCTCCTTCTTTCATAGTGAAGTTTTCATACTGAGAGTATAGTAGAGTACCTCTTGACCTGTTTACCTGAGGTGTTCCTTCATGGGCTACTTGCAAGTTGTCCCAAATCTCTTTTGCAGTGGTGCAACTTTGGATTCTGATGTACTCGTCTGGACCTAGTCCACACACTAGCCACTTTTTGGCCTTTTAATTCTTCTCCCATTTCCTTAGATCCTCAGCAGTGCAATCAGCTCTTTTCTTTGGTATATCTATACCTTCAGCAGTCTTCATCATGGTGGCTAGAGGACCATAAGTGACTATGTCCCAGAGTTCATAGTCTTCTCCAATTAGGTGATCCTTCATCCTATTTTTCCACTATGAGTAGTACTGGCCATTGAAGAGTGGTGGCCTTGCAGTTGATTGACCTTCCCAATTTCCAGGTGGTGCACTCATCTTGATCTTCTCCAAGGTGTTAGCCTTTCAAGGATAACCTGCTCTGATTCCAATTGATGTTTTAGATTTCAATACCACATAAGAAGATAGGTTACTTTGTGTGGTACCCAATTTTCGAGTGTTGTCTCAGTAGAAGAACCTGGTTCTTCTTGGTGTTCCAACTACTACTGTTGCGGAATAATAAAAAATAGTAAATTAAAAATACAGATATTTTTACGTGGAAAACACCTGGCTCAAAAGGTGAAAACCCCACGATCTACTCCTCAGTAGGATTTTCCCAACTCTTCACTAAAAACTCTGAGCCAAACGGACTTACAAAATAAATTCTTTTGTAATCCTAAGAATTAACTCTAACCCTTTTGTAGTAATTAGCCCCTAGCTAATTTCTACACACCTCAAGTTAACTCTAACTTGATCAATACGTACCTATTACAATTTCTTCTATGAAAGCTGAAAGATACAATATGAGAAACTCCTACTACAATCAACTAGACTCAATAATCAATCAGATGGAATTGGTTCTTCTAGTTGAATTGTAGCCTTTGCATCACACAATGATTCTGCTAGCAAAAATAACTCTGGGAATTTTTCTTTCAGAATTTGATTCACTTTAGCTCTATGCGTCGTGAATTCCAGCAGAAACACATCAAGTATTTATAGAGTTAGTCGTTGATCTTGTATTCCAATTCCAGTTCAACTCAACCTGGGTGAACCAATTCGAATCAAACTCAACTTCCTTTCTTTTGTTCCTTTCCTTGCTGAATTCGTCTTCAATTAATCAGATCAGTTTGCAACCTTTTTGCATTAGGAGACAATCTCTTGGTTCATTGATATTTCATATTCAAACCATCTCCTAAGCATATACGGTTAATGTGCCAGCCAGTTAGTTCAAGATGTGTGCTCTGATGGTCTGGTTCAATTGCTTAGTCTTTTGTCAATCTTCAAAACTATGCAGTGACATGGGTCAACATGGTGGCTCAGTACTAGTGACCTGAGTGAAGAGAACCATCGAGGCCTCCAAGGCTGCTGAATCGGTGGCAGTTGGTGAGGCCCCGCCCCGTGCTGAGGAGGCCTTAGATAAGGATTAGGGAAAAGTCCCCGAATCTCTTGAGATCGAGGCTGCCTCCCGTCAAACAGAGAGCATATCCGAGGGGGCTGGTCCTGAAACCCCTCAAGTTGAAAAGAATTCCCAAGTGACTCACTTGGGGCAGTGACACTAGGTTATTCGCCAACCCTTCCTTCCTTTTCCGAAGAGGCAATACGGGATGCTCAAGCTTTGAGGGCCCCCAAAGTTGGCAAAGTCATTGGTGAGGAGGATCCCTTCCGAGATTGCTTTGTCGGGACCAAGGATGTTTCTGACTTGAATGACGCATCCAGCCTCATCGAACAGGCCAAACGACTCCTGAACCAGGTAAGTTTTAGTTCCTTTGTTGATGTTGTATTCTTCTATTTTTTGTCTAACTCCCTTCCTTTTCCATACAGGCTTTTTCCAAGTCCGGTGAGATAGTGTGAGGCCAACCTCCAAAGGCTTTCGGAGGAGAGGAATGCCCTCAAACTCCAATATGGGAAAAAAGATGAGGAGATTAAGGACCTCCAAGTCGAACTGGCTAAAGCTCATAAAGAGCAGACCCACTTGATCGAGCAGGTAATGATACTCTTAAAAGTTCATGGGCTTCATTTGGGAGCGAAGGCTTATATTTTGATATCACACCAGCAGCAAAAGATTGAGAGAATCAAGCAGCTCTGTGAGTAGGTCAATCAGGTGAAAGTGGAGTCCTAGGGGTGGAAAGAAGGCATGGACCGTCTTACTGCAGAGAAAGAGACTGCCCTAGCCCGGTTGTCATCAATTGAAGGCCAGCTTCGAGCCATGAAGAAAAAGAGCTAGGCTCAGGAAAAGAAGATAGAGGAGCTCGAGGCTCAGTTGGATTCTCAACTCGCAAAGGCCCAAGCTGAGACCGAAAAAGCAAAAGCAGAGGCTGATAAGATGGTGACCATTTATCGCGCCGATGCTGAAGCTGCTCAAGTCCAAGTGCGGGAGGATGCCGAGACTGCTCAAACTCAAGCACATTGGATTGCAAAACTTTCTAAATGCCAATCTTGGAGGGAAACCCTCGAGGAGATCCACGCTCGAGGTTTCGATCTTGCCGAAGAGATAGCAAAGGCAAAAGAGCACGAGGCTGATGCTAGAGCGCTGGCCACTTCCGATGACGAAGACAATGATAATGATGATACCAATAAGAGTGGGTCCGAGAATGGTGAGGAGCCCGAGGAAGATGCTCCCCCAAGGAAGAAATTACCCCCGAGAATATCTAGGGGCTTTCATATTTTTTCTTTTTCTTTCTTTTGTGTAGGACCCCGATTGGTCCTTTGTAAATACCTTAGAATATATAAATTATTTCATTTTTGAACCGTGTCTCGATTTTTTGATCTGTGAAAATTTTGATTCGCTTTATGCCTTGTGAAAATTTTGATATACTTCATGCCTTGTGAGAATTTTGACTTACTTATGCTTTGTGAAAATTTGTTTGTGAATTTGAAACTTAGGCAACTTGGCCGAAGTTAGACTAATATAGTCTTTGTAGTCGAGTAAGTACTTGCTCGAACTCGAAGTAGGAAAACCCTTAGGGTTTAGTTGAGTGAGGATGAATTCTCGAAGTCAAAGAATATAACGGCCCTTAGGCTTTTTGAATTGGGCCGGTATAGCCTCGAAAGAGTGGCTTTTTCGATTTTCGGCTTAAAGGGTATAATCATATAAAAAAATATTTATGCCTTAGCACAAAGTAAATCTGTACCCGTTGGATTTTTTTGAGGTTTAATGTTATCGAAACCCTTTCTTTTTTGTGCCTTAGCACAATTTTGTTCAGTACTAAATTGTTCGTAGGTCCGAACAGTTCGATACCCCTTAATATTTTTCGAGGGCTGACGTTGTCGAAACCCTTTGAGTATTTTGTCGAGGGTAGCCTTTTTAACCGGTTTATAAAAGTATTCGAAGGCCTATTTTTATTGCGGAATTTTGACGTCTACGAACCATGTTAGTTTGTCCATAGCCTTGGGATCTGCCTCTTGGGCTTATTTTCCCAAATATATTTAAAACTTGTTCAAAGTGTTAGTCCCCGAGTTGGGTTGCCTTGGCCTAAAAAAATTGAGGATTGCTTTTTTTAAGGTCTTACGGTCTCGAAGTTTAGTAATTCGAACATGTCTATTTTTTGACATCAGTCCCTGGGTACGGGGTTAATTGTTCGAGCATTAGTTGTGATCGTCCCTTCAGCCGTTTTCTGCAATAGATCATAAGTATGAAATTGTAAAGTAGAAATTTCACTAAGACATGGAAAATCAAGTAAGGAAAAAATACTTCTTTCAATAGATCATACATGCGTACATGTATTCTCACTAGGGCTCAAGTATCTACATAGACACGGTTCATTCGACAGTTTGGCCCTTTACAAATTTACCTATCGAGACCCTGTTGACATTAAGTTTTTTCCTTGAAAATATAACATCTGAGGGTGATGCCCCCAGTATTCGAGGTTGATTGTAAAGAAGCCTTGGATACTGTTGAATTGCTCTAAGTTAGCACGAATAATGGTTGCCTCGTTAAAAACCTTATTGCAAAAACCCATTTGGGATAAAAGCTGATCGAAGGGAAAAAGAGTGCAACGCACGCTTTCAGACCTAAGGACTTCATGCTTGGACAAAACTTTGATGCCTTTGATCGAAACATGCAACAAGTTAGTATAAAATATAAATGAAAAAGGAGAAGGTCATACCTTAACAATAATATCGTTTGAGGAGTGACATGTTCCAATTATTTGGCAATTGTTCGTCATTCATCGTGCTAAGCTTGTAGGATCTTTTTCCGATGATATTGAGGACCTGATACGGTCCTTGCCAATTTGGGCCGAGTTTAACTTTGTTTGGGTCTCGAGTATTGAGGGTGACTTTTCTCAGAATTAAGTCACTGATTCAAAAGTGGCGAAGATTGGCTCTTCAGTTGTAGTACCTTTCGATGCGATGCTTTTGTGCGGCTATTCGGACGACGACGGCTTCCCGTTTTTCATCTAGTAATTCAAGGCTTGTATTCATAGCCTCGTGATTTGATTCTTCCGTTATGTATCGAAACCTGGGGCTAGGTTCCCCGACCTCGACCAGGATTAGAGCTTCGACACCATATACTAAGGAGAACGGTGTTTCCCCTATACTAGATTTCTACGTTGTTCGATACGCCCAAAGGACTTCAGGCAAAATTCCTCTCTATTTTCCCTTAGCGTCGTTCAATCTTTTCTTTAGATTCTGAATGATAGTTTTGTTTGTTGATTCGGCCTGTCCGTTCCCACTAGGATGATACGGTGTTGACAAGATCCTTTTTATTTTGTGATCTTCGAGAACCTTTGTTATTTTTCTGCCGATGAATTATTATCCATTATCGCATACGATTTCGGCAAGTATCCCGAATCGGCATATGATGTGATCCCAGATGAAGTCTATAGCTTCTTTTTCTCTGACTTTCTCGAAAGTATGTGCTTAAACCCACTTAGAGAAATAGTCAGTCATAAATAAAATTAATTTAGCTTTACCTGGGGCCGATGGCAGAGGGCCGACCATATCCATTCTCCATTACATGAACGGTCATGTGGATAGGACTAAATGAAGTTTCTCTCTGGGCTGGTGGATCATCGGTGCATGTCTTTGGCACTTGTCGCATATTCAAACGAATTCCTTTGTATCGTTTTCCACATTGTCCCAGTAGTATCCTACCCTGATGACTTTGTGAACCAGTGATTCAGCACCGGAATGGTTTCCGCAAGTACCCTCATGAATTTGTCGTAGGACATAGTCGGTGTCTCCCGGACCCAAACATATTTCCAATGGTCTATCGAACATCCTTCTGTATAATGTTCCATCTTTAGACAATATGAATCATGCAACCTTCATTCGTAGAGTCCTCGATTCCTTAGGGTCCGATTGTCACGACCCAAATCAATGGGCCGCGACGAGTGCCCGAGTCCTACCTGTCGAACACCCTTAAGCATGCGACTAAGATATGAATATGAATAACATCTACTGAATCATGAGAATAACATGCGTGAGGAAAACCTATCCAAAAGACATATATACATAAACGTGCAGAATACGTAGGGCGAGCCGACAAGGCTGCTATCGACAACTATATATCCAAAATTTGAAAGCCGACAAGGCCACATACTATCTAACTATACATAAATGTCTACAGACCTCTAATAGAAATACAATTGTACAAAGACGGGACTGAGCCACGTCATACTCATATATTTATACAAGCATATCGTACCAAAATCAAAAGCAGCTCCGAATCAAGTGGAGAACGCCAACTCTCACTGATCAAGGATTCTAAGAAGGGGGACCGTCAGCTTGCCTACATGAACCCGCAGGCATGATATGCAAGCCCCGGGTATAGGGCGTCAGTACGAATAATGTACTGAGTATGTAAGGCTTGAAAATCAGTACATAAGAGATATTTATGGAACATGGAATAAGGAATTCCGCCTGTAAGTCTAAATATTTTTGCAAATCCTAAAACAATTATAACATCATGCACGTGTGTGTAAATGTTGTGTCATGCATATATATAGGTGTACATAACATCATCAAGCCTCTGAGGGCATCCCATCATATCATCTCGGCCATTGTGGACAAAATCATCAACATATACCAACTGATCAGGTGGTGGTCCGTATATAACGTCGTAACCTTTTTCCCATATCTCATATATATATATATATATATATATATATACACATATATAAATACGCGTATATAACGTCATCTGGTCATGTGTCAATGTACATGTATAAATGAATGACATGCATGAAAATATGTTAATAATCTCATATTCCCTTAGGATAAATTTTATCAACTGCGTATTATTCTGACATCCATGAACATAAGATATAATAATATGTCACATGGGGAATCAAGAACACAGATACCCCTAGTATTTCTATGAATAGAGTCATTTATGGAAATGGTGCGTTCACTCGTTTCTTTTGTATAATTTGGATCATGCCAAAAAGAAAAAAGGGATGGCCTTAACTGGAGTAGGGAAAAATCCGTATGATGTTCTTGAAAAAGGTCGCGTCGTACTCCTTTAGAACTGCAAAATTTTACGTTGCTAATAATTCTCGTTAGATTCCTTTTGGTTGCAAGAATTCATGTTTCCTTGTGGGAAATTGGTAGAACTTATGTTGCTATGCGCAAAGTTCACATCTAATTTGTAGTCCATGTATTAAAAATAATAGAAATGAAAGGTTTTGTACTTACCACATTACTTACAAGTCTTTATATTTGAATTATGAGAAATGAGGTGTCTTTGTTCTTGACATGTTACTTTCCACCTAGCCAAAGATAACTAATAGTCATGTTTTCAAGAAGTGGCTTGCTGTCACGTTCTNTATTAATTAACTAGGTAATGTCCCGTTACCCGATAATTAACCAATTACCCGCATAATTAAGAATTGTCTCAAATTACTTAAAGTTCTACTCATTTTTAATATACCTTATACATCATACTATCATGGCCATATGGTACCTTGTATGGTACTAGTTCATAAATATCGAGTATTATAGCTCAGATCATATTTTATCCCCAAATCGGCAACCTTTAACGAAACTTATTTTCTTTAATTCTTGTATCCTTTACCCTTCATGGAACTTACTTATCGCTTGTTATAAATATCATAAATACACTAACCTCAAGATAATCTCATCCCCGAGTCTACATCGATTAACTGAAGACGAAACTTTTATGTACGAAATGCGAGATGTAACATCCTTCCCCCCTTAGAAACATTCGTCCTCGAATGTTTAACTTCCCGGGATCTATATAACTTTGGTAGAGTCGCCTTCGTAAAAATAATACTACTTACTCTTCCTGTAGAAATCAATGATTCAATGCCACATAGGAGCGCAATCATCAACAACGACAATGGCCTTACACGACCAATGGCAATAACTAACACAAGAATCCATACACGTATCTTAAGGTTGTGATATCTCAGTCGGACCCTTCTCTAGAGGAGGAAATAAGTAGGGATATCTAGACTTCATGTCTTCCTCGACCTCCCAAGTCATTTCTTCCACATTGTTGTTTCTCCAAAGTACTTTTATCGAAGCTACATCTTTAGTTCTATATCTCCTAACCTATCTGTCTAATATGGCAATGGGAGTTTCTTCATATGATAGCTGCTCTGTGATCTGAACATCGTCAATTGACATGATTCTGGAAGGATCTCCGATACATTTATGGAACACAGACACATGAAAGACTGGATGTACAGATTCCAAGTCCGAAGGCAAGTCCAACTCATATGCTACCTGGCCTACCTTGCGTATAACCCTATATGGTCCAATGTACCGAGGGCTAAGTATTCCTTTATTTTCTAACCTCATGACAACTTTCATCGGAGATACCTTTAGGAATACCAGGTCATTAATTTGAAACTCCAAGTCTCATCGTCGGTTATCCGCATAAGACTTATGATGGCTTTGAGTTGCTAATAGCCTTTTCCTGTATAAGCTTAATTTTCTCGATTGCTTGTTGTACCAATTCTGGTCCTACTAACGTAGTTTCCCCAACATCGAACCACCCTATAGGATACCTACACTTCCGTCCGTAAAGAGCTTCGTATGGAGCCATTTGAATACTGGAATGGTAGCTATTATTATATGAGAATTCAATAAGCGGCAGATGATCATTCCTGATACCTTTGAAGTCTATCACACAAGCTCGTAACATATCCTCAAGTGTTTGAATAGTACACTCATCCTATCTTTCTGTCTGGGGATAAAATAATGCACTAAGACGTACCTGAGTCCCCAATCCTTTTTGGAAGGACCTCTACAAATTAGTTGTAAACTAAGCTCTTCTATCCGAGATAATAGATACAGTGACACCATGCAGTCGTACTATTTCCTTAATATAAAGCCTTGCATAATCCTTTGGGGAATATGTAGTCCTAATGGGCAGAAAATGGGTTGACTTGTTAAGCCTATCAACAATCACCCATATCGAACCGAACTTACGATGGGTAAGAGGTAAGCCTATGGTGAAATCCATCTTAATTACTTCCCATTTCCAAGTCAGAATCTCCATAGCCTGCAATAATCCACCGGGCTTTTGATGCTCAATATTAACCTGCTGACAGTTAGGGCACTGAGCAACAAACTCCGCTATATCTTTTTTCATTCCGTCCCACCAATATACCTCCTTGATATCATGATACATCTTTGTTGCTCCTAGATGAATAGAATAACGAGAATAATGAGTTTCTCCCATAACCTGCCAACGCAGCCCTGCAACAATAGGGGCACATAATCGTCCTCGATATCCCAGGACCCCATTTTATGTAATCTCAAATGGTGTCTTCTCCTTTTGAGGGGTGGTATCCCTATAATGAACTAACACAGGATCCCCGTACTAGTGTTCCTTTACTTCAGTTACTAACAAGGATGTTTTCGTATCCTGAATAGTAATTCCAATATCATCTGAGTCTAGTAATCGAAATCCAAGACTAGATACATGATGAATCTCATGGGCTATTACCCTCTTCTCTGGTTGTAAATATGATAGACTACCTATATATCTACAGCTGAGGGCATCAGCTACCACGTTCGCCTTCCCCGGATGGTATAAAATATCAACGTCATAATCTTTATATAGCTCCAACCATCTCCTTTGACATAAATTCAATTCCTTTTGCTTGAAGACATACTAGAGGCTCTTTATGATCCGTATAGATATCAACATGAATAACATACAAGTAGTGTCTCCACATCTTTAGTGCATGAATCACTGCTGCTAACTCTAAATCGTGGGTCGGTTAGTTCTTCTCGTGCTTTCTCAGTTGTATAGAAGCATAAGCTATAACCTTACCATGCTACATAAGTACACAACCCAACCTAACTCCCGAGGCGTCACAGTAGATAACATAACCATCGGTCCCTTCTGGGAGCGTTAGAACCGGTGTAGAAGTAAATATGTCCTTCAATGCCTAGAAACTCCATTCGCAAGCATCAGTCCATTGAAACTTTTCTCCCTTTTGAGTCAACTTACATGGGTATTCTAATCTTTTACAATTCATGACATTCCTCCTTTTAAAGTCCCAGACGTCATCCTTTATCTATCACAATTATGCCGTTATTCCACTACCAGGGCAGCATTCCATCTCTTCCAAATGTTACTGGTCTTAGACTCCTTTGAGTTAACTCAAGCTATACTTAGCTTTCTATGACTTAGAGAAACCATCAGCTCTCTTATTTTCATGGGCTTATTCCCAAGAACCGATCGATTCTCATCACTTTCTCACTCACCTTTTCTTATCCTTATTCCTGTCTTCCTAAAACCTTGTCGCTCTACCATACCTTAGCTTGCGACCTACACATATTTATTTATAGTTATTCCCTATCTACTTTTAGCTTGCTTTCACCATAGATTTCCTTATGTTATTCTGGAACATTAAGCGAGACATCACATATCACTCTTGTGAAATATGATAAAAGAGAAGAAAATCCCTTTACAAGTCTCGTGTAATAACCTGCCAAACCGAGAAAGTTACGAACCTCCGTCGGTGTTGTGGGTCTAGGACAAGTCTTTACTGCCTCAATTTTTTGTGTATTAACCGAAATACCTTCACTTGAAATAATATGCCCAAGAAAAGCTATAGAGTTCAACAAGAATTCACACTTAAAGAATTTTGCATACAACTTCCCTTTTCGTAGAACCTTGAGCTCCGTACGCAAATGATCTGCATGCTCAGTCTCTAAAAGAGAATACACCAATATATATCGTCAATAGATATAATTAAGAACTGGTCTAAAAATAGTTTGAACACATGGTTCATCAAATCCATGAATACTGTTGGGGCATTGGTCAAACCGAACGACATAACACGAATTCAAAGTCCCCATGTCTGGTTCCTGAATGTATTCTTCGGGATATCTTTCTCCTTAACCCTTACCTGATGGTACCCAGACCTCAAGTCTATCTTTGAGAAACACTTGGCACTTTGCAACTGATCAAATAAATCATCAATCCTCGAGAGTGGGTACTTATTCTTGATCATCTGAACCCGAACTAAGTGATAAATATAGTCCTTTCTGATCATCTTCCTTGCCTTGCGATAGGAGGTAAATTTAGCATTTAGGGGGCACCGATTGAGCAGAATAATGTGCCCCATCGCGTAAAAAATTCAGAGTCTGTGTTGGCCCAAGCGAAGGTTAGTTTTGAAGATGGACAAAGGAAGCTCAAGCATGAACCAGTCCCATCCCCTTTGTGCATAGACACAGGAAGATTCGTGCATCTGGGATGCACGTGAAGGAGATAATCTTAACTTGATATAATTGATATCTCCTGATCGAAAATGATGCACAATTGATAAGGAGAAGGACTCCTTCATAAAAAATAACACTATCCAAGATAAGGGAGGAATTAGAAGTTGAGATCAATTAGAACTCTTCCACCAAGGAAGAGTAGCATTAGAACTCTAGTTATTTCTTGATTCCCTAACTATATATATTGCAGAAAGTTCTTATTCTGCAGACACGCACAAACGCATAAACTAAACGTGAATTGAGAGAAAAATAGCAAGGCATTTTGCAAGCAATTCGTGTGAGATTCAAGTGTGCAAATTTGAAGCTACGTGAACCAGATTGAAGAACCAGCTCCTAATGTCTGTCTTTTATTCTAGTTCAATTGTAGTAGGTGTTTTCATATTGTGCCTTTCATCTTTATCTAGAGGCATTTGTATTAGGTACTCAGAGTATTCAAGTTAGAGTTAACTTGAACTAGTCGCACCCGTTAGAGGTTGTTTGCTAAAACGAGATTAGAGTTAGTCCTAGGTTTACAAAAGTGTTTTGTAAATTCAGTTTTTTGGTTCAGTGATTTAGTGGAGAGTTTGGGAAAATCCTACTGAGAATTAGGTCGTGGTTTTTTCATCTTTTGAGCCAGGTATTTTCCACGTAAAATACTTGTGTTCTTTACTTTTTGCATTTACTATTTTAGCAATAGTAGGTTAAGGAACACATAGAAGAACCTGGTCCTTCAATAATCAGTTTAGACAAAAAATTGGACACCACACAAATCATCCCCCTCCTCTTGTGTGGTATTGAAGTTAAAACATCAATTGGTATCAGAGCAGGTTATCTTTGAAGAGATTAACACCTTAGAAGAAGATCAAAATGAGTGCACCACCTGGAAACTGAGAAGGACAATCCACTGCTAGGCCAACACTCTTCAATGGACAGTACTACTCCTGGTGGAAAAATAGAATGAGAGACAACATCATAGGAGAGGACTATTAGAAATGGGACATTGTCATTGATGGTCCCTTGACTACCATGAAGAAGAATGTTGAATGAGTAGATTTGTCAAAAACAAGAGCTGATTGCATGAGGACTTGAGGAAATGGGAGAAGAATGTCAAGGCCAAGAAATGGCTTGTGTGTGGACTTGGTACAGACGAGTACATCAAAATTCAAAGTTTTACTACTGCTAAGAAAATTTGGGACACTTTACAAGTGGCTCATGAAGGAACACCTCAAGTGAAGAGGTCCAGAGTAAATCTACTATATTTTCAATATGAGAATTTCACTATGAAAGAAAGGGAAACTATCCAAGAAATATATACAAGGTTCACCGCACTGACAAATGAACTTAAGTCTCTTGGAATGATTATTTTTGACGAAGACAAAGTTGAGAAGATTTTGACAAGGGTTCTTCCAGTCTCTTGGGAGAGAAAAATAACTGCCATACAGGAATCGAAGAATATTGCCACTCTTAAGTTGGATGAGCTAATTGGAAATCTCATTGCTTATGAACTTAGAAGGCAAACCATGAAGATAGATGTACCTAAGAAGTAAAAGAGCCTGGCACTCAAAATCACTAAAGGTTCTGATCTAGAAGAAGATGAAATGGCTATGATCACAAAGGACTTCAAGAAGTACCTAATGATAGGAAAGGGTCCTGCAAGAAGTGGAAGCTACAACAAACCAAGGATTCTGAAAAAAGACCAGTGAGGGCTGCAATAAGTGTGGGAATCTGACCACCACATCAAAAACTGCCCTCAATGGGAAATTGAATGGAAGAAGAAAAGAGCTAAAGGAAGAAACAGGAAGAAGGAACAGGTTTAACCTAAGAAGAACAAAGGATCAACAAAAGCTATGGTTGCTGCTTAGGGAGAAAGCTCAGATGAAGGCTCATATGATGAAGATGGAGATGAACAAGCATGTATGGCCATTGGAGAATCTGATGAGGAATCAGAGGTAAGTGTAATTCATCTCAAAGATAATATTAAATTTTTGTCTAAAGAAAGGCTATCTGAATTACTTCTAGATTTTATTTATGAATCTGAGGATATAAACAATGAAAAGGAACAACTGTCTAAGGAATGTGTGATTTTGAAAGCAAAATGTAAAAACCTGGAACTTAGGGTTAGTGAGACTATAAGTGAAAATATTGCATTAAAGAACCAGGTTCATGCTTTTGAATCAAATGTCCTAGAATTTAGATCTAAAAACCTAAAACTAAAATTAGTAACAAGTAATAAGACAGTTGATTGCACACAACTCACTCTAGAAGAAAATGTAGGTAAACTAAAAGATGAGTTGTATAAGAAGGATGAGCAGGTAAGAATTTTCAAAGGAGGATCTAGGCAAGCTCAAGTATGAACTAGATAGAATGTGTAAATGGAACTGGTCCTCCGATCCACTTTCATACTAAAGGAACATCATAGTAGCAACAGAAGAGGACATGGCTTTGGGAATCTGCCACCTAAATGGGATCCCAAAATCAAGTACCTCACTTCCTGAGAACAAGATTTGTACTCACTGTGGTAAAATAAGTCACTACAAAAGTGAATTCAATGCAAAATAAAAGGCAATCGAAAAGAACAAAGAATTTGTTCTTGGGAAGAATAGGCCACCAAGTTGGGCTTAAAAGAATTTGATTCATCTTTTTGCCTATAGAAAGGGATCCAAACTAGTTTGGGTTCCTAAGCCTAACCTCTGATTTCCTTTTGCAGGTCCAAGTGAAGGGGAGCAGCCAAATATGTACATGGATAGTGGCTTCTCAAAGCATGTGACAGGAAGCAAGAACCAGTTCCTTTCACTTGAGGACCTCAAATGAGGTAATGTCCCTTTTGGAAATGGAAAGAAATGTGAGATCATTGGGGTTGGTAAGGTACGTAAGACTGTTTCTCACTCTATTGAGAATGTCTACTTGATAGATGGCCTAAAGTACAGTCTAATTAGTGTATCACAACTGTGTGATAGAGGTAACTTGGTAGCATCACCTCTACCAAATGTTTTGTGATTAATCTTACCGCTAACAAGATTGTTTTACAGGGAAAAAGAGTGAATAATATATATATATATATATATATATATATATATATATATATTGTAGATCTGTCCACACTTTCAGAAAATGAACTCACTTGCTTAAGTGTGTTGGACAATGATCCCCTCCTTTGTCACAAGAGACTTGGACATGAAAGTCTAAGTCAACTCAACAAATTAGTCTCTAAGGACTTAGTGATAGGTCTTCCTAACATCAAGTTCAAGGAAGACAAAGTTTGTGAGGCTTGTGCAAGGGGGGGAGTAGGTAAGATCCTCTTTTAAATGCAAGAAAGTGGTAAGCACCACCAGGACGATGGAACTGGTCCATATGGATCTCTGTGGTCCAATGAGAACATTAAGTAGGGGTGGTAAAAGATATGTGGTGGTGCTTGTTGATTATTACTCTAGGTTTACTTGGACATTGT
This sequence comes from Nicotiana paniculata, assembly GCA_005239505.1. Classification (NCBI taxonomy): domain Eukaryota; kingdom Viridiplantae; phylum Streptophyta; class Magnoliopsida; order Solanales; family Solanaceae; genus Nicotiana; species Nicotiana paniculata. The sequence continues at coordinate 28,476 of ML332485.1, read as the reverse complement.
TTTTAACATCTAAAGATGAAGAATTTGACATGTTCACTTCTTTTGTTAGAAAAACGCAGAAAAAATTAGGTAATCAACTTGCATCAATTAGGTCTGAACATGGCACTAAATTTGAAGATCCTAAATTTGCTGAATTTTGTGATGAGCTTGGCATAGATCATAATTTTTCTGGTCCTAGGACTCCACAACAAAATGGGATAGTTGAAAGAAAGAATAGGTCTCTTGAAGATATGTCTAGGACTATGCTTCTTTCTAGTAAACTGCCCCATAGCTTCTGGGCAGAAGTTGTAAATATTGCATGCTACATCATAAATAGGTGCATGACTAGACCTCTTGTATAGAAGACTCCCTATGAGTTACTTAAAGGGAGAAAATCAAATATATCCCATCTTAGGGAATTTGGATGCAAGTTCTTTGTGCACAACAATGGCAAAGACTCCCTAAGCAAGTTTGATCCCAGAAGTGATGAGGGAGTATTTTTGGGATATTCTTCACATAGCAAAGCTTATAAGGTCTATAACAAAAGAACTATGTGTGTTGAAGAAAGTGTTCATATGGTTTTTGATGAAACTAACATTCTTTCTGAGATACAGGAACATGATGATGAAGCAATTGGGTTGGTAAAAAACTTAAATGAAACCACAGCTCAGGCTGAAGATGCACGGGAAGAAGGAACAGGTGATGGAACAGGTTCTTCCACTTAGAGAAATATGACAGGGGGAATAGAACAAAGAGTAAATGATCCCCAAACCTCAATGGAACATGTCCATGAACCTGTTCCACAGCAACAAAACACTGAAGTAACATCAAGGGAAACCATTCGGTTTGAAATCTTACAAGTATCAAAGTTCTCATTCCATTGAGAACATAATCATTGATCCAACCTACGGAATCAAAATCAGATCTTCATTAAAGAATCTTTGTGCTCTTGATGCTTTCTTATCTCTTATTGAACCTAAAAATGTTGTTGAGACTTTGCAGGATGCAGATTGGGTAAATGCAATGCAAGATGAACTCAACCAATTTGAAAGGAGTCAAGTTTGGCATCTGGTACCAAGACCCTTGGACAGATCATTAATTGGTTCAAAATGGGTCTTCAGAAACAAACTTGATGAAGATGGAACAAGGCAAGACTGGTGGTTCAAGGATATAGTTAGGAGGAGGGCATAGACTGTGGTGAAACTTTTGCTCCAGTTGAAAGGTTGGAAACAATAAGACTCCTCATAGCCTTTAATTCTTACATGGAATTCACCCTTCAACAGATGGATGTCAAGAGTGCCTTCCTCAATGGCTATCTAAAGGAGGAAGTGTTTTTCAATCAACCTCCAAGGTTTGAAAACAAGGAGTGTCCTGATCATGTGTACAAGCTTGACAAGGCACTTTATGGGCTCAATCAGGCTCCAAGAGCATGGTATGAAAGATTATCAGAGTTTTTGCTGGAGCATGAATACAAAAGAGGTAAAATTGACAATACTTTGTTCTTGAAAAAAAAAAGGTAAAGATATATATTAATGATATAATCTTTGGAGCAACTACTGATAAGCTAAATAAAGAATTTGATAAACTAATGGGGAGTGAATTTGAAATAAGCATGATGGGTGAGCTTAATTTCTTTTTAGGCGTACAAATTAAATAAAATTAAAATGGAACTATGATGATCAGCAGAAGTATGTAAAAAAGTTGCTTAAAAGGTTTAACATGGAAGATTCCAAGGAAATTGACACTCCTATTGCAACAGCTACAAAGTTAGATATAGATGAACCTGGTTCATATGTTGATCAGAGGTTGTATAGGGTAATTATTGTCTCATTGTTGTATCTCACTGCTAGTAGACCTGACATTATTTTCAGTGTAGGCCTTTGTGCAAGATTTCAGGCAAATCCAAAGGAGTCTCACTTAACTGCTCTCAAGAGAATCTTGAGATATCTAAAAGGCACCATTGATCTTTGTCTTTGGTATCCAAAGGTAGTAGTTTCAATCTAGTGGGATATGATAATACTGATTATACAAGTTTTCTTGTGGATAGAAAGAGCACCTCAGGTATGACATAATTTCTTGGCTCATGTCTTGTGTCTTGGGCCACCAAAAAGCAAAATTATGTGGCCTTATCTACTGCTGAAGCTAAGTATGTTACTGCAGCTTCATGTTGTGCTTAATTGTTGTGGATCAAACAACAATAATGGACTTTGAAATTGATATTGGTTGTATCCCCATATTTTGTGAAAATAGTAGTGCAATTATTATGACCAATAATTCGGTTCATCATAAGAGAACTAAGCACATAGATGTTAGGCATCACTTTTTAAGGGATAACTATGAAAAGGGGTTGATCATTGTGGAATTTTGTGCTACTGATAAGCAAATAGCTGATATCTTCACAAAATTCCTAAGTAGATATCACTTTGAAAGGAACATGTTAGAATTAGGGATGATTAAGATCAACTAAAAGGACCAGTTCAGAACTCACAATGGAAAAAAATAAAATAAAAAATTGAAAAAAAAATTGGTTAGAAAATCTGAAAATTGTGTACATAATTAGATTAATTTTTGCTCAGTCTCATACTTTCAATAGTATACTCTTGTGCCATGTGCTAAAATGACTCATTAATATCTAATGATATTTTCTCTATTTTGGCAAATTTAGACTTACACAAGAGTATTCTTAGTGAAGAACCTGGTTCATCAAGATTACATGGTATGTTTTCTACACTCTGCATAATTTGAAACAATAATATTTGGATCATGAGCAGAGTTCTACCTAATTCCAAAAATCTTTTGAACTTATCCGGTACAAGTGAACCAGTTCCGTTCATAGACTCCTAATCGAATTAAAGTACCTACATACTAGGGAAAGACTCCAACATCTTTTCAAAACTGAAATTCAATTTGATTAGATTTCTAAAAGTATGAAAAGCCTGTCGTTAACCATAAATTACCTCTCTTTATATTGATCAACATTATTTCTTTCTTCACTCCATTACTTTTTCAAGCCGTCAAACTCCCTCCATCTTCTCTAATCTTCAAAACACATTCTACTTCTCTTTTATTCCAGAACCGAGCACAAAAATGGCCAACACTCCTGAAAATACTTCATCACCACCACAAGAAACCACTTCCACACCCACTATCACTCCTTCCAACACCCCAACCTCTAAGAAAAGAGTAAAAATGATGGCTCACAAGGTTGTTTCCGGTGGATGACAAATTCAGAAAATTAATGAACAACTGCAAGCGAGTAGGGAGGAAGAACCTCAAAAATCTGATGATTCCTTCAAATCTGCTACTGCGGGTGAAGAAATAGTTTCTTCCGAAACTGAACATGTATCTTCTGGCCCTAAAGTCACTCCTGAGACAATTTCTGAAGTTGCTGCAAATTTGGAGAATAGGCTTGTATTGGTAGGTTCTATAGTTGGGGTTGAAACTATTGAGTCTGCAGAAGTTGGTGGTAAAAATAAAAAGGGAAAAAAATAAGAGAGAAAGGGAGTTAGGAGTGCTGTGAGGGGAAAGGGTAAAAGAGTGGTTGATCCTTCACCCACTCCGGTGAGTTTAACCAAAGACACGGGTGCAATGGTTGTTTGGGAAGAGAAATCTGGTGGAGTAGATGAGAGTGTACAGAAAATAGGGGGAAGTGGGTCTAGCGAAGTTGCTGAAGGGCTAGTTCAACTTGGGAAAAACGTAGATGAACCTGGTTCATCTATAGAGGAAACCCTCGCAGACCTACTCAAAAAGTGACTGAGAGCTATAATCCGAAGAAGAAAGGAACTTCCAATGCTAAAACCCCTGGCACTTCTAGGGCTAACAAGAAAAGGAAAGCTACCCCTTTTGTTTCTATTGAAATTCCTCCTTCAAGAGCAAGATCCACAAGATCCACAAGAATCCAGCTAAAGCAGAATGAGGCAAATTTGCAGAAAGCCTTAGAAGAAAACAAAAGAAAAGCAGTTGCTAAGGGAAAGAAGAAGATGGATCGGCCTGTTGAGGTTGTTGACATTGATGGGATGGAACTGGTCCTTCGAGATGAAGAAGAGACAGAAGAAGTGGAGGTTCTGACTCCAAAACCCAAGAAAGCCAAGACTTCCACTAAGAAGTCTGTTTCTGAGTCTAAATCTGCTGAACAATCCTCCTTGGAAAAAATAACCAGGTCTGCTGTGAAGTCAAAACAAGTGAAAATTATTGAATAAGAAGAATGGAGTGGAGAGGAGGAAGATGATTCTGACACTGCGAAAAATAAGATAGCCAAGTTTGGAAATATGACAATTTTGAAGGGAAGACTCCTTAGGGACTTGGAGGAGCAAGTAATGGTGCTGCTATTAGAGAAGTTGGAGTTGCAAGGCTGGAAGGACATGGTCCGTCAAATGGATGCAGGTTGGCTAGGAATGAAATTGTTGAGTTTATGACAAATGATGAAGTGAAGAATGGAAGGGTTACCCGTTTGGTGAAAGGAGTGCAAGTTTCTTTTGATGTGAAGGAGTTCGGAGAAATTCTGGGTGTACCTGCTGAGGTGTACAATGACTATACAAAGCTTAAATGGCCAAGCCTAGAAAATCTTCCTACTTCCCTGTCCATTACCAGAAAATTCATTGACAATGAGGAGGAAATTAAGCCCAAGGTTGTGTACAAGAGTGAGATGAAGCCACCCCACAATGTGCCTAGGAAGGAAAGGAGGCACATTGCAAACTTCATGGACTTGGTCGTGATGGAGTGTTTGGATATAAGAAGGTAGATTAATTGGCCTGGATTTATAATCCAACTTCTAGATAGGGTTATAAATGGCTCCAAGGCTCATGCCATTCCCTACGGCTTCATTTTCACAGTTGTTCTTGCACATTTCAAGGTACCTATGAAGAAGTGGGAGTTTGGTACAAGAAAGGATCATTTTGGGGCAAATACTCTGATTGCTTGTGACTATGAAGTCCATGACATTCCTAAAGAACCTGGTTCATCCAAGAAGGTACCGGTGAATAGCAAGGTCAGAGCCTTGGTGCAAAAAAGTGGGGCTAAGGATGCTGAGATTGAGAGGGTGAAGAAGATGTTGGTTGAGGTGGAGATTGAGAGAGATTCTCTCAAAACTGAGCTGGCAAGAGAAAAGGAGAAGAATAATGGCATTCTTCAAGATATGATGAAACTCCTCCAAGCCAAAAACCACGTACCTAGTTATTCCCATCCTTAAGCCTCCTAGCCTAGTGTAGATCAACCAGTGACCCAATTCGAGATTTTTTGTTATTTTTGCCCATGTTTTCAGTATTTTTTATTTCTTCTTATGCTTTGTGGCAGAATCTTATCAATCATCAACGAAATTCAGTATATTTTGCTCTAACTGTTTGTTTATATTTATTTGATGGTTAAAATTCTTAGCTTGATCTATGGCGATTAATCCGTGATTGCATTTGAAGTAGCCCCAGTAGCCATGAGTAAGTTTTAAAATCTGGTTATCTCACATTTTTATGCAGCTTTTCGATGATGCCAAAAGGGGAAAAAAGATTGTGCTTTACACTTTGAACAGTGATGTTTATAACCTGATGAAACTGATCCTTCATGATAAGTGATAAAAAGGAAAAATATTTCTAACATTGTGTTGATGTTAAGCTAAGTTGAAACAGGGCCTAAGCTTATGAAGAACACAGAGTTTGTCATCATCAAAAAGGGGAAATTTGGTGGCCCAAGTGAAGGTTAGTTTTGAGATGGACAAAGGAAGCTCAGGCATGAACCAAGTTCATCCCTTATGTGCATAGACACGGGCAGATTCGTGTATGTGGGATGCACGTGAAGGAGATAAGCTTAACTTGATATAGTTGGTATCTCCTGATTGAAAATATTGCATAATTGATAAGGAGAAGGACTCCTTAATCAAAGAGAACACTATCCAAGATAAGGGAGGAGTTAGAAGTTGAGATCAACCAGAACTCTTCCACCAAGGAAGAGTGGCATTAGAACTCTAGTTATATCTTGATTCCCTAAATCTATATATTGTAAGGTGTTCTCATTCTACAGACACGCACAAACGCAGAAGTTAAACGTGAATTGAAAGCAAAATAGCAAGGCATTTTGCAAGCAATTCGTGTGAGATTCAAGTGTGCGAATCTGTAGCTACAAGAACCAGATAGAAGAACCAGCTCCTAGTGTCTGTCTTTTATTCTAGTTTAATTGTAGTAGGTATTTTCATATTGTACCTTTCAGCTTTATCAAGAGGCAATTGTATTAGATACTCAGAGTATTCAAGTTAGAGTTAACTTGAAGTTGTCGCAACAGTTAGAGGTTGTTTGCTACAACAGGATTAGAGTTAGTCCTAGGTTTACAAAAGTGTTTTGTAAATGCAGTTTTTTGGCTCTGTGATTTAGTGAAGAGCTTGGGAAAATCGTACTGAGAAGTAGGTCGTAATTTTTTCACCTTTTGAGCCAAGTGTTTTCCACGTAAAATACTTGTGTTCTTTATTTTATCGCGTTTACTATTTCAGCAATAGAAGGTTAAGAAACATATAAAAATAAACCCGATCCTTCTATAATCAGTTTAGGTGAAAAATTAGACATCATACAAATTACGCCTATCTTGTGTGATGTTGAAGTTAAAACATCAGTGTACCTCTGGTGACACTTGTTAATTGAATAAAGGTAGTATGCATATGCTTTTTTCGTAATCTATTTGACTGTTTCTATAATTTGCTGGACATAAAGATGACACAACATACAAAACTTAGGTTATATATACATATCTTTCAACTATTCCCAAAGTTAATTAATTATGTACATATGCACTTGTGCACATATTAATTTCTGCGTTAGAACTCTGTTTTTCTATTACTATGAACTAGATATCGTGATCCTATATAAGATTTATGTATGCCCGAATATTATTATGATTTATGCACCACTTCTTCTTTTTTTCCTTTCCCATGTCCATCTTATTAATCTTTAGTGTTTTGCTTAAGCAATACTATCTTTTTAATTTCTCTGCACATATTCCTGCAACTTATTTACGTGATACTTTGGTGACCTTATTAAATAATCTACATCACCTGGAATTTTCAATTACGAAAAAGAACAAGAGAGTCCGTTAGTTCATGAATCATGACTTCAAATTGAGATGAGAACTTCAATGCATGCATCAGCTACGTACTATAAGTAAATCTATGACGAAACTTTTTTCTTTTACTTTTTCTTTTTGTTTGTGAATAAATATGTTGGACTCAATCAGCTCAAAGGTACTTTTAATATAGTGTGATATTTGTCTACTTTGAGCCAAGCCCGCTCGATTTTTCTAAAAGGTCTCATACTATTAAAAAATCTCTACACATTATATATAGGCTCCCAGTTTTTTCAGCTACCAACCGTGAGACTTTGTTCGTAAACCCAACAATCTCCCCTTCGAACTAAGTTCCATGTGGCCCATCGCTACAATCCACGGGTCAATTTCTGAGATTAACTGTGTGTCACCCACATTGTTAGAGTATTTATGGCAACTGAAGCTTGCAACTAGCTTCTTTTTGTGGTGCGTTTCCAAACCGAGTCACGCACCATCATTCTACCACCGACATACTCGTCCTGCTGAACTCGGGCTCTGATACCAGTTGTTGGACTCAAACAACCCAAAGATACTCTTAACATGGTTTGATATTATCCGCTTTGGACCAAACTTGAACGGTTTTTCCCAAAAGGTCTCACATCATTAAGAGATCTCTACATCTTATATGTAAGCTCCAAGTCTTTTCAGCTACTAGTGTGGAATTTGTTCGCACACCCAATAAAATATTTCGCTGAGGTTCTATCGAAATTGACCTCTTTATCTGCATAAGGTAAGGATAAGATCTGTATGCGTATGTTTTCCTTCCTTACAAGAATACACGGAATATATTACTGTTATTGTGAATAAACGTCTCCTCTCTCTTATGTGGATGGATAACTATTGGACCTGATACACGATATATACAACTTTAATTAATGAAGTAGAGTGTTGATTGCCTCCCTTTCCTAATAGTATGATTTACGGTCAAATAGCAATAGTCCCCAATGTCCGTACGGATTTTCGGTCCCCCATAATTAAAGTTTTTGTACCTCATATTAATAATTAAGTGAGGATAAAGTAAGTTATCATTCCCTCTCCAACTTGAATTAATTGAATTTCAAGAGTTAGATTTGAGATTTAAATAATAACTAAAATTTTGGAATTTTTTTCTTAGCATAAGTATTACAATAAGAAGTAAATTTTTTGCTTGTTGTGGACTGAGGTTTTTCCCGTTATACAATGTTTGTTACTCCGTTAGAGGTTTCTTCTCTTTAAAAATAATATAAATTATTTAAAAAGAGACATAAAGAAGACAACAAACATAAGTTTCTATTTAAACTTTTTTTTTTTTTTCAATCTTCTATTTAAACTTCACGGTAGTAAATTATATACTACGTTGATAATAATTTTTTTTATACTATCAGTAAAGTTTTACCAGCTATATCAAACAACTTATTATGTTTTTGCAAGTTTACTGTTTCTACTTTTTATAGAAAATTATATAATTTGATATTGTAATTTTTTTTTATAATATCAGTGTATAGTGAAACTCTAAACTAGCCAGGACTTGTAAATTACTTTTTGAATTCTCATGTGGTTTATTAATAGGAAAAAGAATTTTGTACATATAATTGAAATAATTAAATAATTAGTTCACTATAAATTTTGAGCGTAAATTACAATCACTTACCTCTTGTTTGGAAATACTACAAACACTTCCACTTTAATTTGAGAAATTATGGCAACACCTCCTCTCCTGCCCATAGGACATTCATATCATTGTTCAAACAATAGACCATGTTTAGATAATCATCGGTTAAGTTGAAGTTGAAAAGAATATTAATTTGCATATAGTTTTCAATTTTTTGCAAATCATGCAAGCATTCAAATTGTATATTTAGTGGGCCTTTGGACAAGAATTATAAATTTCGGAATAAAAGTGACAAAGAATTCAAGTAAAAGTTTTAAAATATATCTTTTTGAAGTTTTTCAAATTTTTAAAAATTTTTAAAATCTATCTTCAAGTGAAAATTAAAACTTCATGGACAAACAATGATTTCAGGGAAAAAAATTAAAAGAAAAGTGATTCTTTTTGTGGCCAAACGGGCCCTTAAAATCCTTAAATATGTTCAAGGAGAGAGGGAGAAAAAGTGAAAAATCCACGTAGAAGTTTCGAGAATATTAGGGGTGGGCATAGTTCAGGCAAATGCCAAATTTAAATTTTTAAACTTTTAGTTTTAGTTTTGGATTAAGGATTGAATTTTGGATTTATTATTAAAGTGTTTGGATTTCGGATTGGATATTAGTTTGGTATTTCAGATTTTTGGATATTCGTAAATCTGAAAATCCGAAATTTTTGTACTTTATATTTAGTTTACTATCTATATGTCAATAGTAATAAGTTCGATACCCTTCCCATTAAATATTATCTCATATATTCAATATTAATTACTAAGTTACTGTCAAAATACTTTATATTTGGATATGATTTTACTATTGCTACTTCTTATCGACCTAATGTCTATGTTTTATTTTTTTATATAATAACTTCATTACTTGAATACTTTATTTGGATAATTGTGGCAAGAATGAGGAACTTTTCATGCAATTTTACATGAGTACTTTGTTTGGATATTCATTTTGTAAAAAGTTGAAACATCTCAACTTATACGCTCAAAACAAAAAATTTGTGATATCCAAAACGATTGAACTTAAAAAATCAGATCAAATCGGAATTTATTTAGATTGAATTTAGATTGTCATTTTTTTTATCAGAAAATTGAAAATCCAAACTAAAAGTTTTATATTCTATCCGAACTGCTCGAACGTCTACCCCTAAAGAAAATATCTCTTTTGGAATAGCAAACAAGGAGAGAAATTAAAAAATTAAAAAGAAAGAAAAAACGGTGGAAAATAATAAGTAAAAAAAAAAAAAAAAAACAATGAGCGCCCTAGGAAACAAAAAGGGAAAAGCCCTTGAAAGTAGAAAAACAACTAGCGGTAACAAGTTGAGTGGAGAGCCTTATCCATTATTTCGATATCGTCCAGAATTCAAGACTCACCCGCCCCCACCAAAGGTGCATAACACACAAATTTTATTTTTAAATCCCAAAACATATTTTCAATCTATATAATAGGATTAAAAAGGAATATAACTTATACATCGTCTATTTTTTAATGCACATTTGATATTCCACAAACTGAATATTGTCATAGACGTTAGTAGAGGCTTTTTCTAACTTATTCTACATCGTCAGTTTGCATCGCATCGCATCCCCTCTATCCATTTTATCGCGAATGCACTAGTTTATAGTATTTATTCTATCTCAATTTATGTATAATACTTTTCTTTTCAATCTACTTCAATAATAAAAAAGTGAAGCAGAGTGATAAAAAGATCGATCACACAAATAAAAGTAAACAAGAAATTAGCTACTAAATATATATTAATTATAGTGAGATGAATATGGTTCACACTTAAACAGACGGGTTCAAACTCTTGAATTTTTTTTCAAAAAGTACTTCTTCCTTTGATGAATAGTATACAACATAAAATCCGAATTAATTAAAGCTATAATATGCATGCAGAATAAAATATAACCAATATAGGTACCGGAGGTTTTGAGTTTGAGTCCTTATGTATGGAGCGCTTTACCTTTTAAATGTGAAATTTTTCGGCGTGAATTCAAATTTGTCGAACCACTATGAAGGTACCGTACACCAGGTGTGAAACAAAAAAAAAATATAGCTACAGAAGAAAGAAAATATTAAGCCGATAGTAGGTAAATTAAATGAAAAAGACAAAAGAGAAAAGGAAAGGTTAAAGGCAAGTGGTGTCCACGCGCCGAGGATGAAGGTGGGTAGAAGGCAATTCGCAGTCCATATTATTTCCATTTATAGTACAGTAGGGAAAAGTGGTCGGGGGGACCAAAATAGAAAGAAAGTGGATAACGCCGAATCTTTTTTTTAATACCTATCAGATAATATTAAATTTGAAAGGAATATGTATATATTTATCCCTTTCTACTTATCCTTTTTCTCCTTCTTCCCATACTTTCATATCACAATATTCCCAACTTTGTAACCTTATTTTAAGGTGTTGCTTATCAATTCCTTCACCATATTCAAAGCATTGTTTAGTTAATTTTAGAGAAAATTGGATATATTAGGTTTTTTCTTGAGAGCTGTATGTTGGATTATTTTTGTTATTTAGATTTTGAGTCTGAAAATGGGTTCAGTTTCTTTCAACCAACAAAACAACCATGGGATCATGGTTGAGCAAAATCAAGAATCTTTGTGTACTGATTCTTCTTCAGAAGTTTCTAGTAATTTCTCGTCGTCCGGAGACGACGAATTGTTTGGTGAAGAAGAGGGAGAAGAAGGAAATTCTTCATCTTCGTCTTCTGATCCAACTTCTCCTAATTCTTCTGATAGTTCAAATCATGAGCGCACGACAGGAGCTTTACAAAATATGTCCTCTCTTCTTCAAGAACTTCCCTTCAAGTAAGAACTATTCTTAAGCCTTTCTTCTTACTTTTTTTTCTTTTAAAGATATTAACTTTTATATATAATTGAATTTAACTATTAGTTCAACTAAAAGATAAATTTGTAATCGTTCGTGATAAGTGAACTCAACTAGTTAGGGCTTGGTTATCGATTTGATTGAAACTTAAAAAAAATAATTTTTAAAGATGAGACGAAAGATAATTTTTTATCGAAATTGTATTTGGACATGATTTTACTTGAAAATAAATTGAAATTTTCTAATTAATAAATTCAAAAAACTTGAAAAACTAGTCTAAACTACTTTTTGAAACTTGAAAAATTTTAAAAATTGCCCAAAAGCTGGTCAGTTTTTATAACCAAACAATGTTTTGACAATATTTTTGAAAAAAGAGTAAAAGAAATTTATGGCCAAACACTTTTTATAACCAAACAATATTTTCACATTATTTTTTGAAAAAAAGTAAAAACAAAAAAAAATAAAGTTATGGCCAAAGGGGAGCTTAATAATGAATAAATAAAGCAAGTAACCTGGGGCCAACAAGCTGACATTTTTGCTGGTAAAAAATTATGGAACATTAATTTAGTACTTTTTAATTTTATTTTTATTTTACATTATATTAATCTAAGATGAATTTAGTTTAACGACATGGTCAATGATTAATGATGTCTAATGCTTGCTGAATTTACTACAACATGTTAAAATACGTTGACGATCTAATTAAGTTGTCAACTCATATATACAAGCTAAATTTTTATTTTAAATTATTTCTTTGATATATTATATGGAGATACTAATAATTATTTTGTTGGTTAAATAGGAGAGGATTGTCAAAGCATTACAATGGAAAATCACAATCATTCACCTCTTTATCAAATGTGAGTAGCATAGAGGAGTTGGCCAAACATGAAAACCCATACAACAAGAAACTCAAATCATGCAAAAGCTATGGAGTATTTTTGGAAGGTTTTAAATCAGATAATCACCAGTCTCCTCCTACAAAGAAAACAAACAGAAGATCAGGGTCATATTCAACACTTAGGGCAAGGAGAAATGGTAGTTTTCTTGGGAATAATAATAATAATAAACCTCCTGTTCCTCCACTTAGATCAACTAGCACAACTAGTTTTACTAATCCAACCCCTTTATTTGCTTGACGTTTTTTCTTAATCAATTTTCTTACAAGAGTTTTCACCAAATTAATGTATTTTAATCTGTGTTCTTGTTTGGTAGATCGCTTTGATCTTCAATTTTGAGATTATGATGTTTTGATGTACGTCTATGAGATATTTACTGCACTTGCACAAATGCCCAAACTAACATCCAACTTTTCTAAGGTTGTGATCGATTTTTGAAAACTTTTCTTAATTAAAACCAAGAGGTTTGGTATAGAAAACAAACAAGTTTTAACGACACCAAATTGCTATAATTTCCGGGAAAAGAAATCAATTATAACTTTGTTCTTAACAATCGCCCATTTCTTTTTCTCCTAAATACAATTTAATTAATTCGATAATTTATTCATGAAAAACAACTAAACATAATTCGCAACATAATTCATACATGTTTGTAAAAAGTGATTTTTTAGTTTTTATGCACTATTTAAAATTTTATTACCAAAAATGTCCACGTTAGTTATTTAATCGACCTAAACAAGTTTTAGTTACAAAATAAATATAATTGTTTAAACTAGAATCCTTTCTACAATAGTCTTCCTTATTTAGACACGAGATTTTGGGATCTCATATATTTTTTCAGAGATTTTACTGACACAATCATCGCACCTTAATCAAGCCAATGCATTTGTAGAATCCCGCTATTACGCCTCTCTGATTATCATCACACCATAATCAAGTTCTATTATCTAGTTTTCTCTGTTTCCTCTGGTTTTTCATAAACGAAGGGTTTGCAAAAAATAATTGAAAACAATAGCTACAATTTTATTGAATTTCGCGACATAATGTCAAAATTAGCGATTATGCTTAAGCTAAATGGTCATTGGGATAGCGTTGGGAGATAAAAAGACTTTGATGTTGATGGAATTGTAATAAATGAAGATTCAAATTATAGTCAATTGAATTTCGCAATTGCAGAGCATCTAATGATCGATACCTCCGCAATAATCATCAAAATCAAATACACTGTCAACGAATGTTGTCCTCCAATGAAAATTCGGAATGATGTGGGAGTTCGAGTATATATGGAGACTGTCACGACCCAAAACGTCCCCCGTAAAATGTCGTGATGGCACCTAGTCTCTACGACTAGGTAAGCCTTACAAATTGTGGAAATAACAAAAATGAAAATTAAAACTTAACAACTAACTGCAATAGATAACTGTATAACTGGTATAATGCCGCCCGGCATGTACAATAACCAATACTCTAGAAATACACAGTCTTCCCAAAATTCGGAACATCGTAAGTCACAAGCTACAGAACAAAAATAGTATCTTTATACACCAGAGTGTAATAAAAAGAAATACAGAAGGTATTTGACATAGAGGAGAATAGAGGGGGACTCTGAGGTCTGTAGACGCGGCCACACCCTCGCGTTCGCGTCGAACAAAAATTCGCTGACCAAAAATCCCTCTTTCGCGAACGCAAGTGTCCTCTCGCGAACGCGTAGTTTCCACTAGTTTTTCCTTCGCGAACGCGATCTCCACTACGCGAACGCGTAGAACAAGGCCCTAGGGTCCCATCTGCTCTACTTCCTCTACGCGAACGCGATACCTTTCACGCGTTCGCGATGCACTGAATAACCACCTTCCCGAATGCGGCCTCTACTTCGTGAACGCGAAGAACAAATTATCCTCCTGTCTCCAGCTCCTCTTTGCGAATGCGGAACACCCCTCGCGAACGCGAAGAAGGACACCAGCAACTCTAATAACTAGAAAATCTGCAATCTCTCACAAGTCCAAAATGATCTGTAAACCACCTGAAATCAACCCGAGGCCCCCGGGACCTCAACCAAACATACAAAAAGTCCTAAATCATCATATGAACTTAGTCGAGCCCTCAAATCACATCAAACAATGCTAAAACACGAATCAACCTCTAATTCAAACTTAAAGAACTTTAAAACTTCTAACTTCTACAACTGATGCCGAAACCTATCAAATCACGTCCGATTGACCTCAAATTTTGTATACTAGTCATAATTGACATTACGGACCTACCCCAAATTCCGGAATCGGAATCCTACCCCGATATCGAAAATTCCATCACCGATCAAACTTCCCAAAAACTCAACTTTTGCCATTTCAAGCCTGATTCATCTACCGACCTCCAAAACACAATCTGAACACGTTCCTAAGTCCAAACACCCAACGAAGCTAACGGAATCGACGGAACTCCATTCCGGAGTCGTCTTCACAGAGTTCTAACTACGTTCAAAATCCTAGAGCTTAAGATTTCGTTTTAGGCACTAAGTGTCCCAAAACACTCCGGAACCACGAACAAAACCTCCCGGCAAGTCACATAAGCAGAAAAAGATACGGGGAACACAATAAATAGGGGATCGGGGCTATTACTCTCAAAACAACCGGCCAGGTCGTTGCATCCTCCCCCTCTTAAAACAATTGTTTGTCTTCGAACGAGTATAGAGACATACCTGAAGTGGTGAAAAGATCAGGATAACGGATGCGCATATCATGCTCGGTCTCCCATGTCGCCTCCTCGACCGGCTGACCCCTCCACTGAACCTTCACGGAAGTAATGTTATTTGACCTCAGCTTTCGAACCTGCCTGTCCAGAATAGCCACCGGCTCCTCAACATAAGTTAAATCCTTGTTCAACTGGACTGAGTTTAAATCAAACACATGAGACGGATCATCGTGATACTTTCAGAGCATAGAAACATGGAATACTGGATGAACCCTGCAATACTGGGAGGAAAGGCAAGCTCATAAGAAACCTCCCCAACACGTCGCAACACCTTGAATGGGCCGATAAACCTTGGGCTTGGATTTCCCCTATTTCTAAGCCTCATAACACCCTTCATGGGTGACACCTGGAGCAGGACCCGCTCTCCAACCATGAACGCAACATCGCGAACCTTTCGATCCACATAACTCTTCTATCTGGACTGGGCTGTGCGAAGTCGATCCTGGATCACCTTAACCTTCTCCAGAGAATCCTGAACTAAGTCTGTACCCAATAACCTAGCCTTGCCCGGCTCGAACCAACCCACTGGAGACCGACACCGCCTACCATACAGAGCCTCATATGGTTCCATCTGGATGCTCGACTGATAACTGTTGTTGTAGGCAAACTCCGCAAGTGGAAAGAACTGATCCCACGAACCTCCAAACTCCATCACACGCATGGAGCATATCCTCCAATATCTGAATACTACGCTCGGGGTGTCCGTCCGTCTGAGGGTGAAATGTTGTGCTCAACTCTACTCGAGTACCCAACTCATGTTGTACGACCCTCTAGAACCGTGATCAAAATGCGTACCCCTGTCAGAGATGATAGGTATCGGTACGCCATGAAGTCTGACGATATCGCGGATATAAACTTGAGCCAGCTGCTCGGAAGAATAGGTAGTCATCACAGGAATGAAATGAGCTGACTTGGTCATCCTATCCATAATCACCCAAACTGCATCGAACCTCCGTTGAGTCTGTGGAAGCCCAACAACGAAATCCATAGATATCTTCTCTCATTTCCACTCTGAAATCTCTAACTTCTGAAGTAACCCATCTGGCCGCTGATGCTCATACTTCACCTGCTGGAAATTTAGACACCAAGCTACATATTCCACTAAGTCCTTCTTCATTCTCCTCCACCAATAATGCTGCCTTAAGTCCTGATACATCTTCGTGGCATCTGGATGAATGGAATACTGCAAACTGTGAGCCTCATTGAGAATCAACTCACGCAAAACCATCTACATTGGGCACACATAGCCTACCGTGCATCCTCAATGCAACATCATCCCCAATAGTGACGTCCTTAGCATCATCGTGTTTGACCGTGTCCTTAAAGACAAGCAAATGAGGGTCATCATACTGACGCTCGCAGATACGATCATAAAGGGAAGTGAGAGACCAAAAAATCCAATACTCGACTCGGCTTAGAAATATCCAATCTCAATAACTAGCTGGCTAAGACTTGAACATCTAAAGCCAATGGCCTCTCTACTGCTGGTAGATATGCTAAGCTCCCCAAACTCTCCGCCCGGTGACTCAAAGCATCGGCCACCATATTGGCCTTCCTGGATGGTACAAAATGGTGATATCATAGTCCTTAAGCAACTCAAACCACCTCCGCTGACACACGTTAAGATCCTTTTGCTTGAACAGATGTTGAAAATTCCAGTGATCGGTGTAAATATCACAAGGGACACCGTACAAATAGTGCCGCCAAATCTTCAAGGCATGAAAAATAGCTGCTAACTCAAGGTCGTGGACAGGATAGTTCTTTTTATGCACCTTCAGCTATCTGGACGCATAGGCAATCACCCTACCGTCCAGCATCAACCTCGCGCCGAGACCAATCCGCGACGCATCACAACAATAACAATATTGGGGCTGTAGTCAAAGCTGTCATGAGCTTCTGAAAGTTGTCCTCACACTCCTCTGTCCACCTGAACAGAGCACCCTTCTGGGTCAGCCTGGTCATAGGTGCTGCAATAGATGAGAAACCCTCTACAAATCGACGGTAAGACCCCACCAAACTAAGAAAACTCCGAATCTCCGTAGCTGAGGACGATCTAGACCCACTCTGCAATGCCTCCACCTTCTTCGTATCTACCTTGATCCCATCAGTCGATACTACATGACCCAAGAATTCCATTGAGTCTATCCAAAACTCAGACTTTGAAAAATTTTGCATATAACTTCTTTTCTCTCAATGTCGGAAGCACAGTCCTCAGGTGCTGCTCATGATCCCGTCGAGTCCGGGAGTACAATAGAATGTCGTCAATAAACACAATGAAGAATGAGTCAAGATAGGGCCGGAACACACTGTGCATCAAGTGCATAAAAGCTGATGGGGTATTGGTAAGCTCAAAAGACATCACAAGGAACTCATACTGACCATACTGAGTCCTGAAAGTAGTCTTCGGGATATCTGGCTCCCGAATCTTCAACTGGTGATAGCCTAAACGTAAGTCAATCTTGGAAAACACCCTGGCACCCTGTAACTGATCAAGTAAGTCATTAATACGAGGCAATGGATATATGTTCTTCACTGTAACTTTGTTTAGCTGGCGATAATCAATGCACATACGCATAGAACCATCCTTTTCTTCACAAACAAGACTGGAGCACCCTAAGGTGACACACCGAGCCGAATGAAGCCCTTATCAAGCAACTCCTGTAACTTCTCCTTCAACTCCTTCAACTTAGGAGGAGCCATACGATATGGAGGAATAGAGATTGGCTGAGTGCCCGGCAATAAGTCAATGCCAAAATCAATATCTCTATCGGGCGGCATGCCCGAGAGTTCAACTGGAAATACATCTGGAAAGTCCCTCACTATTGGAACTGACTAACTGTAGGGGTATCAATACTGGCATCTCTCACATAAGCTAGATATGTGTCACACCCCTTCTCAACCATTCGTTGAGCTTTAAGAAATGAATTAACTATGTTGGGAGTATACTCTAAGGTACCTCTCCACTCTAGTCGCAGTAATCCTGACATAGCCAGCGTCACGGTCTTAGTGTGACAATTAAGAATAACATATTGGGGCGACAATCAGTCCATGCCCAAAATAATATGAAAGTATACTATGATGAGCAATAATAAATTGGCTCTGCTCTCAAAACCACTAAGAACAACCAAACACGGCTGATACACGCGGTCCATAACAAGAGAATCTCCCACAAATATAGATACATAAACATGAGAACTCAAAGAATCATGAGATATTCCCAAATACGAGGCAAAATAAGAGGACATATAGGAATAAGTAGAGCCTGGATCAACTAAGACTGACGCATCTCTATGACAGTACGGAACAATACATGTAATGATAGTGTCAGAGGCAACTACTTCTTTACAAGCAGTAAGAGCATACTATCTGGCTTGGCCTCCCCCTCTAGGACGACCTAGACCTCCCCGACCTCCACCTCGAGTTGGATGAGCAAGTGGGGCTATAGCTAGTGCTATAATCATAGTCTAAGGACCCAGTGAAGCACGTCGTAGCTGAGAAGTTTATGGAGGTGCACCCCTCCTAAGTCTGGGGAAATCCCTCACCATATGGCGAGTGTCTCCACACTCCAAACAAGCTCTCGGAGGGCGTGGCTGCTGTGACTGGATCGGGCTATGTCTTCTGAACTGGCCTCTAAAAGCACCCTATGCAGGAGGTACACTAGACACTGGCAGTGTATAATAAGGCTCCAGGGGCCTAGAAGGGGCCGGAATACCACTGGCGGCTAGAAGAGCTGAATGAATAGGGTGACTCACATAACCCCTACCATGGCGAACTGCAGCTGAGGTACGAGTACCACTGTAAGTTCCAGACTCTCGATACCTCTTGTCCTCCCTCTCCTCTCTATCCCAAGCGAGCATAACCTCCAACCTCCTTGCAATACTCACAACCTGCTGGTAAGAAATATCCATCTCCAACTCCTTGGCCATGCTAATACTGATATTGGGGTGGAGTCCCTCAATAAACCGACGAACCCTCTCTCGAACTGCGAAAACCAAGGCCGGTGCATGTCGGGCCAAATCACTGAAGCGAACTACATACTCTGACACAGTCATAGCACCCTGGCGCAACTACTCAAACTCTGCGCTCCATGCATCCCTGAGACTCTGAGAAACATACTCTCTCAAAAACATGTCCGAGAACTGAGTCCATGTAAGTGAAGCTTCCTCAGCCGTACTACTCAACTCATAATCACGCCACCACCGATAGGCTGCTCCTCTAAGATGGAATGTAGTATAAGAAACCCCCACTCAACTCCGCTACACCCATAGTACGGAGAGTACGATGGCACTCCTCTAGAAAACCCTAGGTATCGTCTATCGCCAATCTACTGAAGGTAGGAGGGTGGTACTTCTTGTACCTCTCAAGTCTGAGCTGATCTACCTCAGAAGATGATGCAATAGACTCGGGTCAGACTGGAGCTACCGGCTGCATCGGTAAAATCTCTGGGACCTGGTCGACCTGAACTCACTACTCTGGGGTATGGGTCGCGGAGCCTGTGCTCCTCCTTCGGCCTGAGATGTGGCAGGAGCAAGTGGAATCAATCCAGCCTGAGCTAAGGTGCTGAACATGCTCATAAAATGGGCTAGAGTCTCCTGGAGGACTGGTGCAAAAACAGGTACCTCAGGTGCCTGCCCTTCAGCTGGAGCTACTTGGGGCTCCTCTGTAGCAGCTCGTGCGGGTGCTCTGGCTGCACCGCGTGGACGTCCTCGGCCTCAACCCCTGCCCCAACATCTCGCGGCTCTAGCAAGGTGCGGGGGCCTGGTCATCAGATCCCCATGTACGTGTCCTCACTATCTGTGATAGAATAGAATACAAAATCTTAGAATTTTGAAGTCAACCAATTTTCTGCCGACAAGGAATCAAAGAAGTGTAATGTTTTTCCTAACAGTTCCATAGGCTCCTGAAGATAAGTACAAACATCCCCCTACCGATCCGCGAGACTCTAATAAACCGTCTTGTGACTCACAACACCTATAAACCTAGAGCTCTGGTGCCAACTTGTCACGACCCAAAACATCCCCCGCAAAACGCCATGACAACACCTAGTCTCTACGACTAGGTAAGCCTAATAAATTGCGGAAATAATAAAAATTAAAGTAAAACTTAACAACTAACTGTAATAGATAACTGAATAACTGGTAATAATAACGCCCGACATGTACCATAACCAATACTCTAGAAATACACACTTTTCCCAAAACTTGGAACGTTATAAGTCACAAGCTACAGAAGGAAAATAGTATCTCTATACACCAGAGTCTAATAAAAAGAAATACATAAGGTATTTGACATAGGGGAGAATAGAGGGGGACTCCTAGGTCTGCGGATGCGGCCACGCCCTCGCGTTCGCGTAGAACAAAAATTTACTGACCAAAAATCCCTTTTTCATGAACGTGAGTGTCCATTCATGAATGTGTAGTTTCCACTGGTTGTCCCTTCGCGAACTCAATCTCCACTGCACGAACGCGTAGAACAAGGCCTTAGGGTCCCAACTGATGTACTTCCTCTACGCGAATGCGATGCCCTTCATGTGTTCACGATGCACTGCAGAACCACACGTTCACAAACACGGCCTCTACTTCGCGAACGCGAAGAAATAATTCTCCCCCTGTATCCAGCTCCTATTCATGAACGCGGAACACCCCTCGCGAACGCGAAGAAGGACAATAGCAACTAGAAAAAAACCAGAAAATCTGCAATCTCTCACAAGTCCAAAATGATCCGTAAACCACCTTAAATCAACCCAAGGCCCCTGGGACCTCAACCACACATAACAACAAGTCCGAAATCACCATAAGAACTTAGTCGAGCCTTCAAATCACATCATACAACGCTAAAACACGAATCACCCTCCAATTCAAACTTAAAGAACTTTGAAATTTCAAACTTCTACAACTGATGCCGAAACCTATCAAATCACGTCCGGTTGACCTCAAATTTTGCACACAAGTCATAATTGATATTACGGACCTACTCCAACCTCCGAAATCGGAATCCGATCCCGATATCAAAAAGTCCACTATTGATTAAACTTCCCAAAAACTCAACTTTCACCATTTCAAGCCTCATTCAGCTACCGACCTCCAAAACAAAATCCGAACATGCTCCTAAGTCCAAAATCACCCAACGGAGCTAAAGGAATCGTAAAAACTCCATTCCGGGGTTGTCTTTACACAGTTCCAACTACGGTCAAAATCCTAGAACTTAAGCTTTCGTTTTAGGGACTAAGTGTCCCAAAATACTCCGGAACCACGAACAAAATCTCTTGACAAGTCACATAAGCAGAAAAAGATACGGTGAACATAGTAAACAGGGGATCGGGGCTATTACTCTCAAAACGAGAAAAAGGAAAACAAAAACTTAGGAATGTATCCCGTGTGTATAACAGTGCGTGATTTCGATTTGAAATGCAATATCTCTACTTTGAGCACAATTGCAGGTTTGATCTGTTTTTTCAGTGCTGATGTTTTGTCAATTTCACGTGTTCTACAATTTTACTACAACTTATCTATAATAATACTACATAACAAATGTAGTTCAACTGTTATGTATCTTCAAGTATTTTGTCAAATACTGAACACATAAATATACAAAGGTCTGAATTATACATATTTTTAATTGATTGCAGGTTCATCTGATTATCATATGTCTAACGTGGTACACTTGTTAAGAAATTGTAACACAATTGGAGAAGTACCAGGAACATTGAAGCTGATTGATAGGCCAATATCTCCGGCAATTGTTGAATATGAAAGTATCATCATAACAGAACATACGTCACATGTTATTAAAGTAGGCCAAGTTTACCAAGGCAAGCAAACAATTCTCAGTGCAATGAAGCACTATTCTGTCATGAATAAGTTTCAATTTAGGGTGAAAAGGTCTAGTGCAAGAAGGTAGGTGTAACGACCCGATCAGTCGTTTTGAGCTCTAGCACGTCGTTCAGCGGTTTGAAGTCGTGAGCAGCTTCGTTTCAGGTATTATGACTCGTGGGCGTGGTCGGAATTGAATTTCAGGAAGTTTAGAATTGATTTGGAAAGAAAATTCTCATTTCAGAAGCCTTAAGTTGAAGAAATCAACTAGGATTGGAATTTTGAGTAAACGACCTCCGAATCAGGATTTGAAGGTTCCAGCAGGTTCGTATGATGATTTCGGACTTGGGCGTATGTCCGGATCGGGTTTCGGATAACCCGGGAGCGTTTCGGCGTATAATGTGGAAGTTAGCATTTTTGAAGGAATTTCTTAAGTTTGCTTGAAGCGCATGTCAGTGGTGTTGATGTCCGTTTGGGATTTCGAGTCTGGGCATAGCTTTGTATGGTGATTCTGGAGTTGGGAGCGTGATCGGAAGTGAATTTGGATGTCCGTAGGTCATTTTGAAGTCATTTGGCTAAAGATAGAAATTTGAAGGTTTTTGAGAAATCCGATCGGAAGTGGAAGTTTTGATATCGAGGTCGTAATGTGATTACGGAAGTTGGAGCAGGTCCGCAATGTTGAATATGACTTGTGCGCAAAATTTGAGGTCAATCGGACGTGATTTGATAGGTTTCGGCATCAGATGTAAAGTTGGAAAATTCTAAGTTCATAAAGTTGTAAATTGGGTGCGATTCGTGGTTTCGATGTTGTTTGATGTGATTTGAGGCCTCGAGTAAGTCCGCATTATGTTTTGGAACATGTTGGTATAATTGGATGGGGTCCCGGGGGCCTCGGGTGGATTTCGGGTGGTTAACAGATCAATGTTTGAAGTTGAAGAAGGCTGAAGGTTGCTGTCATCTGGTGTAACCGCACCTGCGAGGCTTTGACCGCAGGTGCGGAGCCGCGGGTGCAGCTAAGGGCGCCGCAGGTGCGAGTTCTAGGCTAGAGTTGAGGAGGCCGCAGGTGCGGAAGATGGGTCGCACCTGCAGAAGCGTAGGTGCGAAGAGGGGATCGTAGTAGCGAGAGATGCGGGGTTGAGTCAGAGCCGCACCTGCGATGGAATTTCCGCAGGTGCGGAGCCGCAGGAGCGGCTATTGGACCGCAGGTGCGAAGGGAGGCCTGGGCAAAATGTTTTAAAGACGGGTTTTTGTCATTTCTCACCCATTTTTCATTTTTCATGGGCGATTTTTGGAGAGCATTTTAAGGGGGATTTTCGTCAGGCATCAAGGTAAGTAGATTCCTTCCGTTTGTTAGATAAATACAAGATTATATGCATCGATTAGGTATGGAAATTGGTAGGAATTTGGGAAATTTTTGAAGAAACCTAGAAAATGTAAATTTGGAATTTAGCCACGAATTTGAGTATGGAATTTAGAGTAAATTGCATGATTGAACTAGTAGGGTTATGGGTAGAATGTATCTTCGAGAATTTCGGATTTCCCGGCACGTGGGCCCGAGGGCATTTTGGTCATTTCTTCGAGTGGGGTTGGAAAAGTATATAATTTGAATTTGTTGTGAGTATTAGGATGCATTTTCATTGCTTTGTCGTTATGTGGTAGTTTCGGAGCGTTGTGCGTCCGTTGGAGTCATCGGAGGGGCTTGGAAGCCGATATTGGAATTTCAGAGCGAGGTAAGTCTCCTTTCTAACTTTGTGAGGGGAATCGTCTCCTTAGGTGAACTAAATCAGTACATGCTATTATCTTCGGGGGGTTACGTACGCACGAGGTGACGGAGTCCGTGCGTAGCTACTATTATGCCATGTCCGGGTAGTGTAGGACCCACTAGCATGCCTTACGTGTTGTACCTGTAATCCCGTCGGTAATATTAAACTTCTAATATAATCGACAACGTAATTGAATATCTAAAAGAAAACTAGAGTTCATTTTGTTGATCTTCTAGAAAGAGAATTGATTCCTCTGTGAATAATTGTGTACCTGGTAGGGTTGTATTATGGAATATCATTAAACTTGACAAATGAATTTCAAAACAAAGATTTAAAATCTATATTTCATGTTCTTTTAAAAAGGATTTTTACCACTAGCCTGAGAAAAACTGCTTCTTGATAAAAATAAGGATGTATTATGTGAATATGTGTACATATGAGCACCTGAGTCGCAGGTATGATTTGCGAGCAGGCTAGCCTTATTATTTTTATGTTGACCGCATTGCATGATCGATTCGCGAGCGGGGGAAAATAGATGCATCTATGGTTCGAGCCGTTCGACCCTTCGACAGTGCACAATTTATTATTGTTGGTCCACGCCGTTCGACCCTCGGCATTGCTTGCGCATGATATTTGCTGCGTAGTTGCTATAATTTTTGCCTGATTATTGTACTGAAATATTAAATTATAAGGTGAAATGACAGAGATTTAAAGTTATTAAAAAGAATTTTGGAAGAAGTTGTTCCTTCTCGTCGATTTATTATTATTTGATTAAATCACTATGTTGATTAATTGTTAATATGACGAAGATATAAAGTGTTAAACATGAACGGAGTTGAAAAATAGTTAAATCCTGATTTTGATAAATTGCCTATGATAAATCATTCTTAGTGTCATACCTAAATATTCTAAATCAACCTTTAGTAAGTGTCTAATTTGACATCTCGTCACTACCTCACTGAGGTTAGGCGGGCGACTTACTGAGTACACGTTATTTTTGTACTCATGCTACACTTGCTGTGCATTTTATTGCACAGGTACTTTCCTAGCTAGGTGGAGGATCCAGAGACTTAGGCGAGCTGCATCATCCGGAGGCGATCCGCAGCTGACAGAGTCTTCGTACTGTATTTATTTCATTTTAAATTTTCTTGTCCATTTGTATTTTGGACAGGCTTTGTAATGATTGTATAGACTCTTAGAAATTGCTCATATACTTGTGACACCGGGTCATGGGATATGTGTTGGGATATAATTGCTTAAGTGTAATCTTTAAACCATTTTTTTAAGTAACAAACTTTTATTTGGTTAATATGTAATTAAGTGAAAGGAAATGTTTTCATAAATGTTAAAACCAAAAAGTTATTTCAATTAATTAATGAGTTGGCTTGCCTGACATGGATGTCCGGTGCCATCACGACCTTAGGGATTTTTGGGTCGTGACAACATGGTATCAGAGCGCTAGGTTCCCGTAGGTCTCACGAGTCATGAGCGAGTCTAGTAGAGTCTTGCGGATTGGTACAGAGACGTATGTACTTATCTTCGAGAGGCTACAGGGCTGTTAGGAGTACTTCCCTTATTTATTCCTCATCGTGCGAGTTGATTCCTTTGAGGCTTATGCCTATGTTCATTCTTACTCAATCTTACGCGTCGCGAAGCACTTGCTATGAATCAGTAGTATGAGGTATTTAAATGGTTCTACGGACGTAATTCGAGATGTTTCCATGTATAATTGGTGGGGGGGCTGTTGTTATGGCCCTGCAGAAGGATAATATGTTGTTTCAGCTCAGTAGATGTGTTTCTGGGAGCCTTAAGGCTATGCTTAGGTAGTGATGATGCTTTCGATTGGTTATCGTGTGATGTCGATATGATGATAGAATGTTTGTCCGTATATGTGGGGATGATGAATGGTTTGAAGGGAGGTCTTCTCAGAGTGTGACTTCGAGATTTCGGTATTCTAGTGCCGGCAGAGGAAAAGCATTTGGGTTATGAATGGTCCGGTTAGGGTTGATAAAGTAGTAAGATTTGGTGTCTTCAAGTGAGATGGGATAGGCACCTGTGACGTGTCATCGTCGTCATTTATTGAATGGAATATGTTAATTTGTCGGTGCTATGGTTTCTTCGGTTGCATGGGGTCAGAGTATTGAGAAGAAGTATTGAAGAATGCGGTTGGTAGAGATTGATCCTGAAGTGAGGCTGGGCGGTGGTTCCATTTCTAGGAGGTCAGGTGTAAGAAGCAGAAGTCAAACAATTGCAAAGTGGGGAAGCGGCAGCGTAGCTTGGAATTTGAAGATATTGTTGTGCATTTAATGCATGTCCATGAGGAGCGGACGGACTAGTAAAGTTGGTAAATGAAGCAGGGCGTAGGATGGGGTATTGAAGTCGTAGAGAGCGTCCATTTCAGCATCGTTGGGAGGTTTTGGCGGGTGATTTCCACAGGTGGGTTGTCTTCTGGGAATAGGTTAGCAATGTCGGGGTTGGCAGGTTTCTGTAAGGGGTTCTAGTGGCTAGTTGGTAGGAGGTAGAATGTGAGAATGATGCTAGAGAATTTGAGTTTTTAGGGAGGGATAGCTAGAGGATTTGGAGGAATTGGACGGATTGGTGGAGCAAGATCGTGTTATCAAAGGATAAAGGATCTCAGCAGGGTCTAGAGTGGTGCAAGGAGTAGCTTCAGGCTAAGTGGGGGAGTCCCACCATCTGCAGTGGAGTTGTAGCATTGTGTTATCATAGGGTTGCGGATTGTCGGTGTATCGACAAGTTGTTACAGCTAACGGAAAGGAGTAAAATGGTAATTGTGCGTGGGATTCGATGAATGTGTGCAAAAGTTGGCCCCTATCGGTCCAGGGTTAGGATTTGGAAGATTTAGAATTTATGCTTAAGGCATGGGCGAGTTGTAAGGATGGTGACTCAGTCACGTGTTTCATTGGAAAAGGTGTTCATGTGCTAGGAGAGCCTTGGAATTGATTGTATTCGGGACCAGTCAGAGTGGGTGACTCTCAATATCGGTCCTAGTGAATTCAAAAGTTAATAATGCAGCGTTTAAGGGTTTCAGGCAGCAGTATGATCGAGAATCGAGCTTTTGCAGAGTAATTTCTGAAAAAAAAGAGGATGGTTGGGATGTTCTATGATATGTTTCAGCATGCAAGATAGTATTGGACGAGTGAGAGAAATAAACTCCGAATTGTAGAAAGATTATCAAAAGGTTATGAGACGAGTTGCGGGATTTAGGCAGCATAGTCTCGTGAATCAAGGTCACTCGGGATGAGTGAGGGTTGAGTTTTCTATGGGTTGAAGGAAGTTGCTATTATTCCTGAGGCAATTGAAGATGATTAAAAGAAGATGGATTAATTAGCCATGGTTGAAATGGCACATTTGCGGAAGTGATCAGTTCCTTTGATGTGAGTTAGTTATGCATGTAGTTTGTGCCGGTGTGTGCGGGGCTTGTCGACCGTCGTAACTGATTTTATGTGGGAGCATTTGAGGGCTATGTCCTGCCAGGTGTAGGCGGACCCCGGAAGGGTTATGGTGTTATAGACTACTACTTAAGGATTTGCATGATTGGGTGATAATGGGAATTCACTCGTGTGTTGAGATGGTACTCTTGAATTGAGTTAAGTAAAAGGTTTCTATCTGATGAAGTGTTTGCCCTATTGGTGGTTCAGAATTTATGATGGAATTCTTGCGCTACCTCATGTTGGCATGTTAGGTGCGGAAAGCAGTATGTAACTGGGAGTAAGAATCTAGATTGCAGTTCGGTGTTAATAAGGAAGTCATGAGCTCGGAAGAGCGAGGAAGAGTGATTTGAAAGTTCAGTATACGCTGGTGTTATTTCAGTGTCACCTGAGATTGAGATTCGGTGGAAGAGGCTTTGTACCCTGGTTATGAGTTCTTGATTTGTCTTACAGCGTAGTATGTCCAGTGGTGGATGTGCAGACTTGTTGCCTTGTGTGGAAGGTCGTGGAAGCATGAACGCGAAAAGATTGTATAAAGTGTGACATGTAGTCACTTGATGGATTTCAGATTTGGACTGAGTATAAAGAAGTGCAATATTGCGTAATTGAGAATTTACGCCTGGAGAGCGTTCAGTTCAGTTGATTATGGATTATGGGGTGTTTGTCCCGGTGATGATGGTTGTTCTAGTGTATTATGGACCCAGGTAAAAGCTAATAGCTAATTTTGGTGCGAGCGAGGTGGCTCGATGTCTGTGGATGGATTAGAATATTATTATGGGCTCCGTGTGAGCCAGGCATGTTCCTTTCAGTAGAGTGCTTTTCATGGAAAGGTATTAGAACATCGGGTGTTGTTCCGTCTTCGCCAAATTCATGTGTTATTATGATTGTGCCGTGTGAGTTGTGAAACGGCTTGGTTATTTCCTATGTGTTGAGGTCTCGCGTAGTGGGGATGTTATGTGAGCAGGATAACTCTTGAGATTCAGAGTGTGTATATATATATATCGCACCCTAGATGTGCTTGAGTTATGTAGCCTACGGCTTTATCAGTCTCCCCAGGATGGTATTATGAACTTATCATGCTTGTGATCGATTTTCATTAATCCGTAATAGTGAGCAAATCAGCTCCATATATATATATATCTTCTTATGTATATTCTATGTGTGGATCGGGTGGCATGTCGTCACGGGTATGCTATTCGGATCGGGTTGCACGCCGCAACAGTATGATGATGAGTAAGGTTCCTATATTTATTTTCTTGTGTTTTACTTCCTATTTTCTGATAGGAA
>ML332484.1:0-16916 GCA_005239505.1 Nicotiana paniculata | reverse complement strand
TAAAATCCTATATTACTTGTCGACCACGTACACTTGCGTGTGCACTGGGAAATCAACCAACACTTCCCTTCAGACCTGCCGGGGATGCCACCCGACAGGGACATTGATTTCTTCATTGATATGGCTCCGGGCACCCAACCCATTTCTATTCCGCCGTATCGCATGGCCCCGCCAGAGTTGAAAGAGTTGAAGGAACAGTTGCAGGATTTGCTTGGGAAGGGTTTCATTAGACCTAGTGTTTCTCCTTGGGGTGCTCCAGTTTTGTTCGTGAATAAAAAGGATGGTTCGATGAGGATGTGCATTGATTACCGGCAATTGAAAAAGGTTACAATCAAGAATAAGTATCCACTGTCGAGGATTGATGATTTGTTCGATCAGCTTTAGGGTGCTAAGGTATTTTCAAAGATAGGCTTGAGATCTGGCTACCATCAGTTGAGAATTAGGGAATCTGATGTCCCTAAGACAGCTTTCCGCACTCTGTACGGGCATTACGAGTTTTTAGTCATGTCGTTTGGGTTGACAAATTCCCCAGCAGCTTTTGTGGATTTGATGAACCGGGTGTTCAGGCTTTATTTGGACTTGTTTGTTATAGTCTTAATTGATAATATATTGATATACTCCTGCAGCCAGGAGGAGCACGAGGATCATCTCAGAGTGGTTCTTCAGACTCTGAAGGATAGTCAGCTATATGCGAAGTTTTCGAAGTGTGAGTTCTGGTTGAGTTCAGTTGCATTCCTGGGTCATTTCATATCAGCAGAGGGTATTCAGGTTGACTCGAAGAAGATTGAGGCAGTCAAGAACTGGTCTAGACCAGCATCCGCTATAGAGATTCGGAGTTTCTTGGGATTGGCAGGCTATTATCGTCGGTTCATGGAAGGGTTCTCGTCTATTACAGCCCCGATGACCAGGTTGACTCAGAAGGGTGCCAAGTTCAGATGGTCGGACGAGTGTGAGGCGAGATTTCAGAGGCTTAAGATAGCTTTGACTACGGCACCGGTAGTGTTTTTGCCCACAGGTTCAGGGCCTTATACAGTCTATTGCGATGCTTCCCGTATTGGGCTTGGTGCAGTGTTGATGCAGGATGGCAAGGTCATTGCTTATGCTTCGAGGCAGTTAAATATTCATGAGAAGAACTATCCAGTGCATGATTTGGAGTTGGCAGCCATCGTCCACGCATTGAAGATTTGGAGGCACTATTTGTATGGTGTGGCGTGTGAGGTGTTCACGGATCATAAGAATCTTCAGTACTTGTTCAAGCAAAAGGAGTTGAATTTTAGGCAGAGAAGGTGGTTGGAGTTGTTGAAAGATTATGACATTACCATCTTATATCACCTAGGGAAGGCCAATGTGGTGGCCGATGCTTTGAGTAGGAAGTCAGCTAGCATGGGCAGTCTTGCTTTTATTCCGGTCAGTCAGAGGCCGCTTGCTTTGGGTGTTCAGGCTTTGGCCAATCGATTTGTGAGGTTGGATATTTCTGAGCCTAGTCGAGCGTTGGCTTGTACGGTCGCTCGTTCTTCATTATTGGAGCGTATCCGTGATCGGCAATTGGATGATCCCCATTTGTGTGTCCTTAGAGACACGGTGCAGTGCGGAGGTGCCAAGAAGGTGACCTTAGATGATTATCGTGTTTCGATATTGCAGGGGCGAGTTTGTGTGCCCAATTTTGATGGGATCCGAGAGTTGATTTTAGAGGAGGCCCATAGTTCCCGGTACTCTATTTATCCGGGCGCCGCGAAGATGTATCAGGATTTACGGCAGCATTATTGGTGGTGTAGAATGAAGAAGGATATTGTGGCATATGTGGCGCGATGTTTGAATTGTCAACAGGTTAAGTATGAGCATCAGAGGCCTGGTGGTTTATTTCAGAGGATTGAGCTTCCCGAGTGGAAGTGGGAGAGGATCACTATGGACTTCGTTACTGGACTTCCGTTGACCCGGAAGAAGTTCGATGCAGTTTGGGTCATTGTTGATAGGCTGACCAAGTCAGCGCATTTCATCCCTGTGGTAGTTTCCTATTCATCCGAAAGGTTAGCTGAGATCTATGTCCAGGAGATTGTTCGCCTTCATGGTGTGCCGGTATCTATCATTTCGAACCGGGGCGCGCAGTTTACCGCGCGTTTCTGGAGAGCAGTTCAGCGAGAGTTAGGCATCCAGGTGGAGTTGACCACAACATTTCATCCTCATATGGATGGGCGGTCCGAGCGGACTATTCAGATATTGGAGGATATGCTCCGAGCTTGTGTTATTGACTTTGGAGGATCATGGGATCAGTTCTTGCCTTTAGCAGAGTTTGCCTACAACAACAACTACCAGTCGAGTATCTAGATGGCTCCTTATGAGGCTTTATATGGTAGGCGGTTTCGATCTCCGGTTGGATGGTTTGAGCGGGGAGAGGCTCGGTTGTTGGGTACAGATTTGGTTCAGGAGGCCTTGGACAAGGTCAGAATCATTCAGGATAGGCTTCGTACAGCTCAGTCCAGGCAAAAGAGTTATGCAGACCGTAAGGTTCGAGATGTGGCTTTCATGGTTGGTGGGTGAGTATTGCTCCGAGTGTCGCCTATAAAGAGCGTGATGAGATTTGGGAAGAAGGCAAAGCTTAGCCCTAGGTTCATTGGTCCGTTTGAGATTCTTGATCGAGTGGGAGAGGTGGCTTATAGACTTGCATTTCTGCCTAGCTTATCAATCGTACATCCAGTTTTTCATGTGTCCATGCTTCGGAGGTATCACGGCAATCCAGCCCACGTGTTAGATTTCAACACTGTCAAGTTGGACAAGGACTTATCTTATGAGGAGGAGCCTGTAGCTATTCTAGACCGGCAGATTCGTCAGTTGAGATCCAAGAGTTTCCCTTCTGTTCGTGTTCAGTGGAAAGGTCAGCCTCCTGAGGCATCGACCTGGGAGTCCGAGTTCGATATGCGGAGCCGTTACCCTCATTTGTTTCCCGACTCAGGTACTTCTTTTTCTGTCCGTTCGAGGATGAACGGTTGTTTTAGAGGTGGAGAATGTGACGACCCAAAGGGTCATCACCTATTTTATTACCCCATTCCGTACTCCTGAGGCCTTGAAAACCTCATTTGTAGTTTCCCCGATTTGTGTGCGCAGTCCGGGCGCGTAGCCAGACAGCTTAAATATGAAATTCTGTGAACAAAATGCTAAGATTTGATATTAAAATGAATAAATTTGACTTCGGTCAACATTTTGGGTAAACGGACCCGGACCCATGATTTGACGGTCCCGGAGGGTCCGTAGGAAAATATGGGACTTGGGCATATGCCCGGAATCGAATTCCGAGGTCCCAAGCCCGAGAAATGAACTTTCGAGTAAAATTATTTTCTGAAAGTATTTAAGGAAATTGAAAATGAAATCTGATTAGAAAGTGATGGTATCGGGCCTGTATTTTGGTTCCGACACCCGGTACAGGTCATATATATGGTTTAAGCACTTTTTGTGAAGTTTGGTTGAAATCGGATTTCGTTTGACGGGTTTCAGACTTAAAAATGGAAAATTTGATGTTTTATGAAATTTGCTAGAATTCATTAATTTTGAGGCCTAATTCGATGTATATGATGTTGTTTTGGCGATTTGATCGTACGGATAAGTTTTTAGGATGTTGTGGGAGTCATCTGTGAAATTTGGTATAATTCCGAGTTATATAGGTCAGTTCGGCACGTTGTTAGCGAAGTTTAGAAACCTTAAAATTCCTAAGTTTGGTTCTTGAGGTTTGGGGGTGTGATTTCGAGTTTTAGCGTTGTTTTGAGTGTTCCGGAGGCTCCAGCCAGTCCGTAATATGATTTGGGACTCATTGATATATTTGGACTAGGGCTCGGGTGGGCCCAGGTGCCTTCCGGGCACCAAACGGAGCTAAAAACCAGCAAACAAGGCTGCTAGTGCACCTGCTCTGGTGTGACCGCAGGTGCGGTTGCCCATCATCGTAGGTGCGAGACCGTATGTGTGGTCCCAGGTATCACAGGTGCGATCACCAGTGGCCTGGCCAGCTTTCGCAATTGCGGAGCATTTCTCGCAGGTGCGAGACCGCAGGTGCGGTCTCCACTTCGCAGGTGCGATCCCAGACCCCTAGCCCAATTCCGCAGGTGCGAGATTCTTCTCGCAAGTGCGAGACCGCAGGTGCGAGTTCACTGTTCAGGTAGTGAGTTTTAAAAACGGGTTTTAAACCCATTTTTCTCATTTTCCATCTTCTTCCTTAGGCGATTTCTTCCATTTTTAAACGCTATCAACCAGGTCTCATAAGGTAAGTGAATCCCACCTGGAAAACTTGTTTCATGCATGCATCCTAGCCTAATTAACATAAACTAGTGGGTAGTAACCTAGAACTTGTGATCACTTTAGAATTTCCTGTGAATTGGCCATGAAATCAAGTAAAAATCATATATTTATGATCCTTAGGCTTTAGGTGAGTGTTCCCTTCGAGAATTTCAAGAATCCGAGCGAGTCGGCCCGGCGTCGAATTTTGATAATTTTGGAAGAATGCTAGGAAATGGATAATTAGGCCATGTAATTGAATCATTGAATCCTTATTGATATACTTGAGTTGATTGTGTCTAGATAATACCATTCCGGGGACGAATTCTAAAGGAAAAGCGGTGTTAGAGGGTTGATTGCTATACTTTGGACCCGATGTAAGTGTTTGGTCTAACCTTAGCTTGAGGGAATAGGAGTTGAGTATAATTTGCTACTTGCGAATTGTCAAATACGATGTATAGGCATGGTGACGAGTATCTATACATTGGTGTCTAGCACGACCGTGAGTCCTTATATTGTGAATATTCTTATTTTGTGGTAATTTCCATGCTTAATTGATGATTTCTATATGTTGTGAAGAATATGTGAAGGGAATTGTAATCTTTAAACTCTGTTGGAGCATTGTCTCAGATTGTAGTATGAATGATGAATATATATGAGATAATTATATCCGTTGGAGCATTGGCTCAGATTGTAATACGAATGTTGAAGGTATATGAGATAATTGTATCCTTTGGAGCATTTGCTCAAATTGTAATACGAATGTTGAAGGTATATGAGATAATTGTATCCTTTGGAGAATTGGCTCAAGTAATAGAATAAATTATGAAACGAAGTGAAAGAAAGAGAAAGAGCTACTAAAATATACCCTTGTCGGGTCATTGTTGCTTTTGATATTGGCTCCCTTATTGGGATGTTGAGATTACTGTTATTTTTCCCTTGCCGGGATTTAATTGTTTAATTGATGTTCCCTTGCCGGGATTTCTATTTGTACTTTGTTTACTTCCTTGCCCTTGTTTGTGATTACTGTTTGGGTAAGGAAGAGTGCTAAAGCACGAAGGGTAATGCCGTGCCATGTTTATATTTATTATGCACGAGGAGACATTCCGTTCCATGTTTATATTTATTATGCACGAGGGGACATTCCGTTCCATGTTTATATTTATTATGCATGAGGGGACATTCCGTGCCATATTTATATTTAATATGCACGAGGGGACATTCCGTGCCATGTTTATATTTATTATGCACGAGGGGACATTTTGTGCCATGTTTATATTGATTATGCATGAGGGGACATTATGTTCCATGTTTATATTGATTATGCACGAGGGGACATTCCGGGCCATGTTTTATATTATTATTATGCACGAGGGGACATACCGTGCCGCATCTTTCACTGTTTAATCTGTGTTGTCGTTTCCCGTTATTACTTTCAGATATTTCAGACTGTTGTTTTCGTTTCTGTCATTTCAGTATTTGCTATCTTTTACCCAAACATGTTCTCCCCATAATTTTATTCTTGTTTAGTTTCTGCTATACTATTGAACTGCACAGGTACACTTTGTTGTCGTGTCTTAGCCTAGTCACTACTTCGCCGAGGTTAGGCTCGGCACTTACTCCGTACATGGGGTTGGTTGTACTGATGCTACACCTGCACTTCTTTATGTTGTGCAGATTACGCAGCCAGAACCGGAGGACATCATTAGTGGGAGTGTCTTCCATATTATCATAGAGGCTTCAAGGTATACCCGCTGGCGTTCGTGGGCCTTGGAGTCTCTTCCATCCCTTTGTCTTCACTTCTGTCTTGTTTTAACCTAGTTTTAGAGACAACTATGTATTCCCTTTTCAGACTTGTATTTAGAACTCTTATAGACAGTTCGTGAGTTTTTGACTCCAGGTTTTGGGAAAATTTACGCGTTGTTGTATTATGTTGTCCTTATTTAGTTTGAAACCATATTTATTTCCGCTGTTAAATTGTGAACCATTTAGTTTATCCTATTAAATTAATGTTAATATGCTAGTTTACCTATACACGTTGGCTTGTCTAGCGGGTTCAACGTTAGACGCCATGACGGCCCAATGGTGGGATTTCGGGGCGTGACAATATTATCTTCACCTTTTCCCGCCATATCTTTGGTTGAGAATTTCCCAACCTTTTCTAACGTCTCGGTGATATTTTTTCCTTCTTCAGCTGTAGCAGTTGTTTTTTCAATTTCTGGCTCGTATGACAACAATTATTTCCAAGAAGATCGAGTCATGCTCCAATCTAATCTGTAACCTGCGCACAGTTAAAGAACACCAACTGTAACACGAGAAAAATAAAAGAAACGAAAAGAAAAGAAAGTCCTGAATTAGTACCACAAACTATTTTAGACACAGTTGATTGCCAATCTCCGGCAACGGCTCCAAAATTTGACGAGCCTAAAACACACACTAAAATATGCTCTCTAGTCGAATATAGTAATTTAAAATATCGTATCCATAAGGACCGGATTTAAACAGTATTATCATAATTTATAGCTAGATTTCTATCCAAGATGATCAACAATTGATAATTATGTGATTAAAATTAAAATTAACTAAAGATCTAGAGTTAATTGACTAATGACAATCGCAACACAAGTGAGTAAAGAAGATATCAAAGAGAGAAAATAGGGGTTGATTGGATAAGTGCAAGATAATTGTATAGGATTTAACTCTAGTTAATTCACTTCTAATGTCCAAGTGAGTCTCTCGAGTTCACTCAATTATTATTTCACGCGTTTATTAGAAACTCCTCTCTCGATTAAGTATCAACCTCACAATATGAACCAATTTATGCTCGGTGATGATATGCATGAATTCCTAGTGATTGGTCTTTAGGAGAACCTCTTTCGATTATCCTCCTAACTAGGTCTAAACAATAATTCAACAAGACTCTTTCGATTACTAAGAAGAATCAATGAACCCAACCAAAAAGATGATGCAAAAACACCACAAGTTATGCCTCTCTCGATTACATGAACATATGAATATAGATGCAACAATTAAAACACTCAAAACGATTCAATACATAAAAACTAGAGTTAATATCCACAATTAAATATCAATACACCAAATCCACCAATACCTAAAAAGAACTACTCCATAGATATGGAGTAATTCATCACAAATATAAAGAAAAGCATAAAACGATACAAACTCTTGTCTTGAGTGAGGATTGAATGATGAATTCCTTGTGCATAGGCTTCTCCACCTTCCCTCTAGACTTCTTAGGTCTTAGATGTGTCAAAAGTCCAAAAAATACCATTTTTCCATGTATTTATACCAAGTAGGGTCGGGGCCAAACGAAAACACCTTCTCCTAGACGAAATAGAAAAACTTGCAAACTTATTGCTTTTTATGCGTTGCACTGTGCGTAGCAGGGTGCGTAGCATTCGTGATTTTTCTTGACAGACCACAAAACCCAGTCTTTGAATCTTGTCAATTTCTCACACAAATTTATACCGTTGTGTCGCATGAAAAGCATTTCGTTTGCTGCCTTGAATTTTCGTCTTGCTTCTGAAAGTTAAGCATCCACCTCGTATGGCATGGCCAAGCACACAGCATTCTAGTAGCCTAAACTCTAAAAGATTGATTTCTTTGCTTTTGCTACACAATTTAAAATCCAAAACGTGCTCCACAATAGCTTGCACGACGTAGCAGCCCTATTAAAATTTTCCTATGTATTTTTTGCTTCCATTTTTTTCTATCTATACTTGATCTTCGACCCCAACTCGATCTTGACTTCACTTTGGAACTTCACTCAGACTTTAAAGTTCCATTTATCTAATTAAGCTCCAAAAATGCATCTTAGCTCGGATTCTCAACCTACATAACAGAAAACACATAATGAGTATAAATGTCACGACCCAAACTAACTCAATCGTGATGGCGCCTATCGTGGTACTAGGAAAGACGACTCATTACCAAAACCAAAACTGTGTTTTTGTTTTCAAAGATAATTTCAAAGTTGTTTAATATAAAACCTTCATAAAGGAGTTCAAATCAAAACAAAAGTGCGGAAAAGAAAAAGTCTGACATCGGGTGTCACTAGTCATGAGCAATCTACAACAACTGTCTGAAATACCGAGACTAACATAGTCTGGAAATAACTAATTACATCTAAAGGAAAATAAGAGGGAGAAGAGCAAGGCTACGATCGCCAAGCAGCTACCTTGCTACCTCCGAGAAATTAGAAACTGGAATAGTCAACAGCCGCTACCATGTCCATATACACTTGGATCTGCACACAAGGTGCAGGGAGTAACGTGAGTACGCCAACTCAGTAAGTAACAACAATAAATAAATACTAAGTAGTAGTGAAGAGCAATGCAAGTAAAGTCATATCATGAAAACTCAGTAAAAATACAACATGCTTTTAAAACCAGAGTTTGAATCAAATCATCTCGTTTAAATCCAATTCCAGTAAACCCATTTAAAGGCATCTTTCAACAGTTTTCAAACAAAGTCTCAATGCAAAGGTGAGCAAAAATGATGAAATCATAATCAGCCCCTCGGGCAAAAACATCTTATATACAGCCCCTCGGGCAAAAACATCTCATATACAGCCCTTCGGGCAAAAACATCTCATATACAGCCCCTCGAGCAAACCTCACAGTCACTCGTATACAGCCCCTGG
This sequence comes from Nicotiana paniculata, assembly GCA_005239505.1. NCBI lineage: Eukaryota > Viridiplantae > Streptophyta > Magnoliopsida > Solanales > Solanaceae > Nicotiana > Nicotiana paniculata. The sequence continues at coordinate 7,993 of ML332484.1, read as the reverse complement.
GGCAAACCTCACAATCACTCGTATACAGCCCCTCGGGAAAACCTCACCATCACTCATGCCTCCCAGTCACTCAACACTCACACTCAGTAGGTACTTGCACTCATTGGGGGTGTGTACAGACTCCGGAGGGGCTCCTACAGCCCAAGCGCTATATAAAGCCAAATCATAGCATAAATCAATGAGGCCCTCGGCTTATCTCAAACATGTTGCGGCGTGCAGCCCGTTTCCTTAAATAAACATACAATCAGGCCCCCGACCTCACTCATAAATATCCTCACAATCAGGCCTCGGCCTCACTCAGTCATAAACCTCTCCAGCCCCTCGAGCTCTTAGAATCAAAGCATTCATCCAAACAACATTTATATGATGTATCAAAATAGAGTAATAGAGGCTGAGTTATGCAGTAAATATGTATAAACATGACTGAGTATAGAGTTTCAATAAAAAACAATGAGAGGATATCAAGAAAAGTCCTCTAAGGGTCAAAACAACATTGGCATAAGCCCTAAACATGGCATCCAACCCAATATACATAAATTCTTTCTAAAACACATTAGTATCATATAGTCTCAACAAAATATGCAACTTTAAAGTTGCTACGGGATGGACCAAGTCACAATCTCCAACAGTGCATGCCCACACGCCCGTCACCTAGCATGTGCGTCACCTCAAAATAATCACATGACACAAAATTCGGGGTTTCATACCCTCAGGACTAGTAGAATCGTTACTTACCTCAAACCGATCAAATCTCTGTTCCGCGATGCTCTTGCCCCTCGATTCGGCCTCCAAATTCTCCAAATCTACAACCAGTACAGTACCATTAATACACGCTAATGGAATGAATTCCGCAAGAAAAACTATCAATTTATACCAAAAATCGGAAATCGGCTCAAACCCGACCCCGGGCCCATATCTCGAACCCAATAAAAATCACAAAACTAGAAAGCCATTCACTCACGAGTCCATACATACGAAATTTATTAAAATCCGACACCATTTGACCCCTCATATCCTCCCATCAAACTCTCCAAAATCCCAATCCCTAACCGCTCATTTTCACCCCTAATTTTCACTAATTAAATTCTTAAACAACAGGGAATCACCATAAACATGAGTACTAGAGCTCAAGCAACTTACCTTACTGAAAACCCCTTGAATCCCTCTTCAAATCTCTCCCAAAAGCTCCAAAACCGACTTGAAAATAGTGGAAATGGTCCAAAATTCGCAAAGTATACTATTTATACTTTCTGCCCAGGTCTTTCGCACATGTGACCATATATGCGCTCCTGCGAAACCGCACCTGCGGTCAAATATCCACATCTTTGGAAACCACTTAAGTCTTCAAACTCCGCACATGTGCCCCAGGTTGCGCACCTGCGGGCACGTACCTGCGCTCATCCTTTCGCTTCTACGGAATCTGGCTAAGCATCCCTTTCCACATCTGCGCCTCAGGTCTCGCACCTGTGGGCTCGCAGATGCGACCATTCTTACGCTCCTATGGACCCAGCCCAGGTCCTCCAAATTTGCATCTGCGACACACCCAACGCACCTGCGACCTCGCATCTGCGGCTCCCCATCCATAAGTGCGGACAACCCAGCAACTTCAGAAACCAGAAAAAGAAGCTATTTCCTGTAAAGACCCGACCAGTCGTTTTGAGCTCTAGCGCGTCGTTCAGTGGTTTGAGGCAGTGAGCAAATTTTTTTCAGGTATTATGACCCGTGGGCATGGTCGGAATTGAATTTCAAGAAGTTTAGAGTTGATTTGGAAAGAAAATTCTCATTTCAGAAGCCTTAAGTTGGAATAATCAACTAAGATTGGAATTTTGAGTAAAAAACCTCTGAATCAGGATTTAAAGGTTCCAGCAGGTTCTTATGGTGATTTTGGACTTGGGCGTATGTCCGGATCGGGGTTTGGATAACCTGGGAGCGTTTCGGTGCATACTGTGGAAGTTAGCATTTTAGAAGGATTTCATGAATTTGGGCTTGAAGTGCATTTCAAGCTTATTGATGTCCGTTTGGGATTCCGAGTCTGGAAATAGCTTTGTGTGGTGATTCTGGAGTTGGGAGCGCGATCGGAAGTGAATTTGGATGTCCGTAGGTCATTTTGAAGTCAATTGGCTAAAGATAAAAATTTGAAGGTTTTTAAGAAATCCGACCGGAAGTGGAAGTTTTGATATCGAGGTCGGAATGCGATTTCGGAAGTTGGAGCAGGTCCGTAATGTTGAATATGAGTTGTGCGCAAAATTTGAGGTCAATCGGACGTGATTTGATAGGTTTCGGCATCAGATGTAAAAGTTGGAAATTTCTAAGTTCATAAAGTTGGGATTTAGGTGCGATTCATAGTTTCGATGTTGTTTAATGTGATTTGAGGCCTTGAGCAAGTCCATATTATGTTTTGGAACAGGTTGGTATAATTGGACGGGGTCCCGGGGGCCTCGGGTGGATTCCGGGTGGTTAACGGATCAAGTTGAGAGTTTGAAGAAGGCTGGAATTGCTGTCATCTGGTGTGATCCGCACCTGCAAGGATTTGTCCGCAGGTGCGACTTTGGCGCCGCAAGTGCGAGAGTGGGCAGGCTTGGCTGGGATCGCAGGTGCGATGGAATTTCTGCACCTGCGAAGCCGCAGGTGCGGACAATGGGGCGTAGGTGCGATTTTGGGCGGGAGTTGAGGAAACCGCAGGTGTGGGAGATTGGTCGCACCTGCGGGAGAGCAGGTGCGGAGGTAGGATCACAGGTGCAGAAATCGGCCTGGGCAGAATATTTTTAAAACAAGGAATTTGGTTCATTTGCCTTCATTTCTTCTTGGGCTTAGGCGATTTTGGGAGGCTTCAAAGGGAGGATTCCTTCATGCATTGTCAAGATAAGTAATTTCTTCACATTTTTGAATTAAATACAAGATTATATGCATGGATTAGGCATGGAAATTGGTAGGAATTTGGGAAAATATTTAAGAAACCTAGAAATTTGGTGAATTGGAATTTAGCCACAAATTGAGCATGAATGTTTGAGTAAATTGTATATTTCAGTTAGTAAGGCTATGAGTAGAATATATCTTCGAGAAATTTCGGATTCTGGGCACGTGGGCCCGAGGACATTTTGGTCATTTCACTGAGTGGGGTTGGGAAAGTATATAATTTGAATTTTTTGTGAGTATTAGGATGAATTTTCATTGCTTTGCCGTTATGTGGTAGTTTCGGAGCGTTGTGCAGTGATTTGAGTCATCGGAAGGTCTTGGAGGCCGGTTATGGAATCTCGGAGCGAGGTAAGTCTCCTTTCTAACTTTGTGAGGGGGAATTGTCCCCCTAAGTGAATTAATTAAGTACATGTTATTATCTTCGGGGGCAACGTACGCACGAGGTGACGGGAGTCCGTGCGTAGCTACTATTATTCCATGTTCGGGTAGTCTAGGACCCACTAACATGCCTTATGTGTTGTGCCTGTAATATTAAACTGCTAGTATAATCGAAATCGTAATTGAATATCTAAAGAAGAATAGAGTTCATTTTCTTAATCGTTTAGAAAGAGAATTGATTCCTCTGTGGATAATTGTGTACCTGGTAGGGTTGTATTATGGAATATCATTAGACTTGACAAATGAGTTTCAAAACAAAGGTTTTAAAAACTATATTTCATGTTCCTTTAAAAAAAAGAATTTTACCACTTTCCTGAGAAAAATTGTTTTCTTGATAAAAATGTGGACTCGTTGTGTGAACATGTGTAACTTCAGGTGCATGAGTCGCATGGATGATTCGCGAGCAGGATGACCCTGTATTTTGTGTGTAGTCATATGAGCACCTGAGTCGTAGGTATGATTCATGAGCAGGCTAGCCTTATTATTTTATGTATAACCGCGTCGCATGATCGATTCGCGAGCGGGGCAGATAGATGCATCTATGGTTCGAGCCGTTCGACCCTTCGGCAGTGCACAATTTATTATTGTTGGTCCCGCGCCGTTTGACCTTCGGCATTGCTTGCGCAATATTTACTGCGTAGTTGCTATGATTTTGCCTGATTACTAGCCTGAGATATTAAGTTGTCAATTGAAATGACAGAGATTTAAAGTTATTAAAAAGATTTGGGAAGAAGTTGTTCCTTCCCGTCGATTTATTGTTATTTGGTTAAATCACCCTTGTTGATTAATTGTTATTAATATGACGAAGATATAAAGTGTTAAACTTGAACGGTGTTGAAAATACTTATTCCTGAGTATTAATAAATCGTCTATGATAATCATGCTTAGTGTCATACTTAAATATTCTAAATTGACCTTTAGTAAGTGTCTAATTTGACCTCTCGTCACTACCTCTCTGAGGTTAGGCGGGCGACTTACTGAGTGCACGTTGAGTTTTTAATCATGCTACACTTGTTGTGCATTTGCACAGGTACTTTCATAGCAATGTGGAGGATTCGTAGACTTAGGCGAGCTGTATCATCCGGAGGCGATCCGCAGGTGACAAAGTCTCCCTCGTACTGTATTTATTTTCATTTTAAATTTCCTTGTCCAGTTTGTATTTCGGACAGGCTTTGTAATGATTGTATAAATTCTAAGAAGTTGCTCATGTACTTGTGACACCAGGTTCTGGGATGTGTTGGGATATATTTGCTAAAGTGTAGTATTCAAACCATTGTTTTTAATTAACAAATTTTATTTGGTTAATATGTAATAAGGTGAAAGGGAATGATTTCATAAATGTTAAAATCGGAAAGTTAATTCAATTAATTAATTTGGCTTGCCTGACATTGATGTACGACACCATCACGACCTTAGAGGTTTTGGGTCGTGACAACATGGTATTAGAGCGCTAGGTTCCCGTAGGTCTCACGAGTCATGATCAAGTCTAGTAGAGTCTTGCAGATCGGTATGGAGACGTCTGTACTTATCTTCGAGAGGCTACAGGGTTGTTAGGAGTACTTCCCTTCTTGAATCCTCATCGTGCGAGTTGATTCCTTTGAGGCTTATGCCTATGTTCGTTCCTACTCAATCTTACGCGTCGCGAAGCACTTGCTATGAATCAGGAATTTGAGGAATTGAAATGGTGCTACAGATGTAATTCGAGATGTTTCCATGTGTAATTGGTTGGGGCTATTGTTATGGCCCTGCAAAAGAATAATATGTTGTTTAGCTCAGTAGCTGTGTTTCTGGAGCGTTAAGGCTATGCTCAGGTAGTGATGATGCTTGAGATTGGTTATCGTGTGATGTCTATATGATGATAGAATGTTTTCCCGTATGTTGATGATGATGAATGGTTTGAAGGGAGGTCTTCTCAGAGTGTGATTTCGAGACGTTGGTATTTTAGTTCCGGCAGAGGAAGGGAATTTGGGTTAGGAATGGTCCGGTTGGGGTTGATAAAGTAGTAAGACTAGGTCTCTTCAAGTGAGGTGGGATATGCACATGTGACATGGAGTCGTCGTCGTTGATCGAATGAAATGTGTTAAGTTTGTCGGTGCTATGGTTTCTTCGGTTGCGTGGGGTCATAGTATTGGGAAGAAGTATTGAAGAATGCGGTTGGCAGAGAATGATCCTCAATTGAGGCTAGGCGGTGGTTCCATTTCTAGGAGGTCAGGTGTAAGAAGCGAAAGTCGAGTAGTCGCAAAGTGGGGGAGCGTCAGCATAACTTGGAATTTGAAGATATTGTCGCGCATTTAATGGATGTCCATGAGGAGCGGACGGATTAGTAAAGTTGGTAAATGAAGCAGGGCGTAGGATGGGGTATCAAAGTCGCGGGGAGCGTGAATTTAAGCATCATGGGAAGGTGTCCGCGGGTGATTTCCACAGGTGGGTTATGTTCTGTGAATAGGTTAGCGATGGCGGGGTTGGCAGGTCTCTGTGAGGGGTTCTAGTGGCTAGTCGGTAGGAGGTAGAATGTGTGAATGGTGTAGAGAATTTGAGTGTTTAGGGAGTGCTAGCAAGGAGATTTGGAAGAATTGGACGGATTGGTTGAGCAAGATCGTGTTATCAAAGGAGAAAGGATCTCGGCAGGGTCTAGAGTGGTGCAAGGAGTAGCTTCGGGCTAAGTGGGGGAGTCCCACCATCTGCAGTTGGGTTGTAGGATTGTGTTATCATAGGGTTGCGGATTGTCGGTGTATTGGCAAGTTGTTACAGTTAAGGGAAAGAAGTAAAATGGTGATTGTGTGTGGGATCTGATGAATGTGTGCAAAAGTTGGCCCTGTTGGGCCAGGGTTAGGCTTTGGAAGATTCAGAATTTTGCTTAAGGCGTATGTGAGTTGTCAGGATAGTGACTCGGTCACGTGGTTCCTTGAAAGGGGTGTTCATGTGCTAGAAGAGCCTTGGGATTGATTGTACGGGGCCAGTCAGAGTGGGTGACTCTCAATAGCGGTCCTAGTGAATCCAAAGTTAAGAATGCGGTGTTTAAGGGTTTCAGCCAGCAGTATGATCGAGAATCAAGCTTTTGCAGAGTAATTTCTGAGAAAAAGGAAGATGGTTAGAAATGATATGTTTCAGCGTGCAGGATAGTATTGGAGGAGTGAGAGAAATAAACTCCGGATTGTAGAAAGATTCTCAGGAGGGTATGAGACGGGTTGCAGGATTTAGGTAGCATAGTCTCATGAATCAAGGTCACTCGGGATGAGTGAGGGTTGAGTTTGCTATGAGTTTAAGGAAGTTGTTATTATTGCTGAAGCGATTGAAGATGATTAAAAGAAAGATTGATTAGCCATGGTTGAGATGGCACTCTTGAATTGAGTTAAGTAAAAGGTTTCTATATGATAAAGTGTTCACCCTATTGGTGGTTCAGAAGTTATGATAGAATTCTTGCGCTACCTTATATTGGCATGTTAGGTGCGGTAAGCAGTATGTAACTGGGAGTGAGAATCGAGATTTGCGGTTCGGTGTTAATAAGGATGACATGAGCTCGGAAGAGCAAGAAAAATTAATTTGAAAGTTCAGAGTAAGCTGGTGTTATCTTCAGTGTCACCTGAGATTGATATTCGTGGAAGAGGCTTTGTACCCTAGTCATGGGTTCTTGATGTGTCCTGTTGCCTTGTGTGGAAGGTTGAGGAAGCATGACCGCGAAAAGATTTTTGTAAAGTGTGGCATGTATTCACTTGATGGATTGAAGATTTGGACTGAGTATAAGGAAGTGCAATATTGTTTATTTGAGAATCTATGCCCGGAGGGCGTTCAATTCAGTTAATTTTGGATTATGGGGTGTTTGTCCCGGTGATGATGGTTGTTCTCTTGTATTATTGAGAGAAAGTGGGTTAATATGGACCCAAGTAAAAGCTATTAGCTTAGTTTGGTGCGAGCAAGGTAGCTCGATGTTTGTGGATGGATTTAAATATGATTATGGGCCCCGTATGAGCCGGGCATGTTCATTTCAGTAGAGCGATTTTCATGGAAAGGTATTATAACAGCGGGTGTTGTTCCGTCTTCATCAAATTCATGTGTTATTATGATTGTGCCGTGTGAGTTATGAAACGGCTTGATAGTTTCCTATATGTTAAGGTCCCGCGTAGTGGGGATGTTATGTGAGCAGGATAACTCTTGAGATCCAGAGTATATATATATCGCACCTCAGTTGTGCTTGAGTTTTATAGCATGCGGCTTTATCAGTCTCCCAGGGATGGTATTATGCACTTAGCGTGCTTATGATCGATATTCAATAATTTGTGTTATAGTGAGCGATTCAGCTTTGTGTATATTTCCTTATGTGAGTTTGTAGGATGGGATCGGGTGGCGCGCCTNTGTCTGAGCAGTTCATACTGGGTGAGACGGGACTATCGGATCAGGGATCAGTGCGATAAGGTTATGTGAAGTGTATATTAAACAACAAATACCATTATTCAGGTTCGTAATGAAGTGATGATTCTAGTCAAGATGAGGTATTCAAGGATTTGTTAACTCTGCAGTTGGGTATGAATTTTCGCACATTTCCTCCGTCGTGGTGGTATCGTCAGTATTTATAGCAAGATGTATGTATATATATATATATATATATATATATATATATATATATATATATATATATATA